>JAODTK010001018.1:0-29891 GCA_026419785.1 Sclerodactyla briareus
ATTAATTCGCTGTTAGGCTCTCCTAAGAATATCCAACGTGCAACAATAATGGTACTTGTACCGCTGACACGTAGGACCTCACCCTCCACTCCACTCATCCTCACTCCTCACTTCATCATTGGGAGCACATGCCTGGGCGGCACGGAACGCCGCATCCACCGCACGCTTCCAATCAGTATGCCACCCGAGCAAGCGACCAGGTACATGTGCCTTGACCATCTCTCATCGCCCTGAGGCAACGCGGAGCTGACCAACCGCGATCCCGTTTCGACCAGGATTTTGTTTAGATGGCGAAATGTCGCTAGGCAGAGGGTTTTTGAAGTATATGCCAAAACACGCAGTGACAACAGGAGGAACATGAACTTGCACTCGATGATCCTTTATAATTGGTTTTGTAAGCATGGCAGAGCATCAGGCATTGGCAGGCTTGTCTATATTTATTGTTTATGTTATTTAGGAAAGTTAAAGAAGTTAAACAGATAACGTGAACTTCAGCTGTGCAATCTTGTCAGGGCGTTGATAAATTTTACAATTCCAATTCGATTGACAAGTCGTATGAAACTGTTCTATTAATTCCTTGATTCTATTGAACCTACTGGAATATTTTTCTCATATCGATTTTGTTTTCAATTTTAGAGCATTGGGATTTTCGTTTATACATGTTGGCGGATTGGTTAGGGTCGATCCCGCATTCGTAGTACAAAACCATATAGATTGCCAAGAAAAACAGGGCGACCCATCGCATTATGTGTGTTACTCTAGCACGAAGGCAACGTGCAAATCCTGCGGTCGGCGCTTCGATTTTGACTCTTTACAGCCTTCAAGCTGTGATTGAATTACTGGTTTCAATCAGGAATGTTTGAAAACCCACTTCATATGATAATATTGTAATATATACCCTCGATTAGACTCATGCACTTTACTATCGATCCCAGGTACAATTAGAGAGAAGAAAAAACAACATTTTTTGTAAAAAACAAAAACTAACAAATAAGAGGAGATTCATTCTTATTGGATGAAAATCAAAACATTCCTTTAGTGGACCCTATATACAGATATATAACCGACTACATCAAATGTGGTTCGTGTCTCACGGAGAGTATGAAGATTTCGGTGTGCTCTTCGTAAATGGTTCGAAGAAACATAAACCTGTTATTGCCTCTTTTTATTGGTATACTTGCGAGCAGAGGATCGACTCCCGATTCAGGCCCAGAAATTGTGCAGACCTAGATGACTGCCACCTAATTGTCGTGCGAATCCTTCACCAGGTACACGGAATAAGGCAATGCCCTCTTGGGCGGTCATCAACTGTGGGGGGGGTTAATCACACGCAGGCGGCAACATGCCAAATTGATTACCTCATGTGTCAATGCCCAATACCTGTGCGGAACGCAGCGAGAGGCAAACAGGTTCATTTTCCAAAATCTTCGGGAAATGACCCGGACCGGGATCGGAGACCGCGGTCTACGGTGGAGGCCGACGCTCTACCATTTGTGCCCCAACCACTCGGTAAATACCAAAATCGGTGTTTTCCACTAACAAAATCGGACGACGCTGTTACCAAATCAGCGAATATTAGTACTTTCATCCTTTGCCAAACAGGGGGAATTTCAGTTACTGTTATCATTTTACACCGTTGAGGGTTACTTTACGCTGCCTTATAACGTAGTGGTTATGCGGACAGTGTACGCAACACGTAGCGCTCTCCTAGATCAACTCACTGTCTCCTAATACTAATTTTGGTTCAACTCTGGTGCTAATGCTGAACATACGGAGTTTACTCTCTATCAGGTTCATATCTAAAGCACTCAGTCATGCTAGTCCGAGGTAGGTTCAAGGAAATCGTAGTGCGTACAATTTCTGTGGATGATCTGATCAGAGTCCACACTCTGGTAAGACAGGGTTGTATATCCGGTCATCGCTGGGAGTTTGGTAAGCAGAGGGCTCACTCCATATCGGTGTTGATTCTGTGTTGTGGACGCGTCGGTACTGGGTATGTTACGATTCTGTAGGGACTGCAAGTGGCCGTATCTTTATTCGAGGAAGATACAGGCTCCGCATAGATGCTTTCAGGTGTGTGTCAATTTAGGCCTACACTGCAGCTCCCCAATGTATTGACATGTATAAAATTTGATGAGTATCACTAGCATTCCCGTTGTGCTTTGCGTAGGTGTAGCATCGAATCATGTTAATCAACCGTTTTTAAGTTCGGCCATAATTGGGTTATGGTGGATGGTCAACACTAGGCGAATAGATACCGCGAATCGTTGACCCCCGGGCGTGCTGACTCCCGGACTATACCACAGAGAAGCCCTTAAGTCGACGTGATCTCCAGAACAACCAAAATGCCTAAGAACATGCAAATGACCAAAAATGACGGCTCAATTGACTCCCAAATATTTCGCCACAGGTAGATTGTTTCGTTTCTGTTTTCCCCATTGTAATTGTTGTGACGTACGGATCTGATTATCAAGTAAGTTGAACGATCGTTCGAAATACTTGGTAACATAGGGTTCGAAGGAAAAATTGTTGGGGTATTGAAAGATTCGCAAATAACGTATTGAGCAGTGGAAATGTACATGATTTGTTGGAAGAGATTGGAGGTTGATGGTTGAAAGAAACCAATTTACAAATGTTTGCGGTAGACCTTACAAGCACTGCTATTCGAAATTGTACTAATCTAGAACCTCGAAAACCAGATAGTAAAAATGGGTAAATACAGCGAATTTCTCCCCGTCAGTAGATTGCTGCAAAAATATATAACCAGGTATTATTCAGTACGGGCGTAGCACAGATAATCAAAGGTTCCATTCTGGCATTTAGCAATTACACGCTGGACACCTCAGGATTGAAACTTCAATATGAGATGATCTGAAGAGAGAACTGACAGATTGTTACATGTACCTGCAGTGTATGAAACGGGCCGGCATCAGGTCAGGCTAACTCCTGTAAACAAAGTAAAAACAACTGATGTTAGCGTGTTACTGGATTCCAAGTGCCCATTAATGTTTTATGGATGAAGCAATATTTCATATATCAGGTCTTCGTCTTAAAGAAGGGATATATGTTGTAGGTACCTATTGGCGGGTGCCCCCGGCGCCATACATCTCAATCGAACAAGTTCACCTGTGTGAAAACAACGTCAGATAGTCTATTAAACGTATCAAATTCACTGGATATGTTCCTTTGTCTTCGCTGGCCCACTACGAAAGATAACAACACGAATACAGTAAACGCGGGATAAGATACATGACTAGTCACAAATGTAATGTCCATGACGATTCTGGTTATTGTACAGTGGATGTCAACAGTCTTCTACATAAAGTTGCAATGAAATATGGAGAAGCAAATTAAATTCCACAAACAGCAATCCAATATAAATGCTTCTCACGGTCGGTTTCTATAGTACGTAAATGAACCGTGGGAAACGCGCCCATCTGAACGGCTACACCACAAGACTCAACGAGATCAGCATTATATAGGCCTCAGTAGTAGTTTTTTTGACCCTCTACAATAAACTTTTGTCACAAGTGTTCGGGCTGCATAACGTGAAGCGGCAGCTACAGCTTCACGCATGACAAAGGTTTCCAAGATTTTCGAGCAATGGTACCTAGTGGAATTCAACTGATTCTACGCCAAAACATTGGAAGCAACAAGCACACAAAGGACCCAGTGATTCCGTTGCCACACGACTGAAGGACTGAAGAGATGGTCTCCCTTCAGTGGTTCATGCCTAATAAGGGTAATAACAATTGGCGAAACGGGAAATGATGTTTTGAAGGACTTCGACGACCCCAAAAAACAACTAGGATCATCTACTTACACATAAGAAATCCTTTTGGCGCGAGTATGAGCTCTCTTACATTATTGGGTTTGCAAAATCTCATGTAACATGACCCTGTTGGACCTGAGGTGACATGGGAACCTGACCTCTGTTTGAAGTTTAGGGACCTGGGACTGACCTGAACCAATCGGATAGACCGACCCCAAATGGCAACCAGTAGTGTCACATGTGAGCTCTTTCATCATTTCGTTTGCACAGCTATCATGTTCACGAACTTCCCAGACTTCGACCTGTGTTGACCTAAGGTGACTTCAGACGCGCGACGCGAAAACAACAAGCCGTTTTCCTCTCTATATCTGCCAGATACATGTATAATGTGAATTTAATGGAATGTTGGTGTTCTCTTGATATCGTGCTCACGAGGAGGTGTCCCCCATACATAGTACGATCACAACAAATACACATCGGGGATTGCATGGATTCCTTTCGCTTCGGCAAAGGAATAATTAGAGGACCAATGGATCAGTCGCTCAAACCGGACAAATTTTAAATAGGGGAACGATATATGATGTGTAATTGGAGTTGTGCATTGATTTCAGTATACTGACTTGGGATGACACTGAGCGAGATCATGCACAACTTTCATTGGTGGGGGGAGATACATAGTTTTCACACAATGGCCCTCTAGGCTCCATCTCAATGACCTTCGACCTTAGCTTTGGGTGGGCCAAATGTCACCCAAGCAGTTCAAGTTTCGAAGTTTCAAGTGTATTTCCACTTCCTCAGGGAAACAATTATAATCAACACTGTGACATAATAAAAGTTAGTGTGGAAAAGTGTACCTGGTAAGTAAACGGTATAGTATGTAAAAACATTCAAAAGAAGTGGAGGCGTCTAGGGGGACCTAAGAAGTAAAGGGTTACCAAATCGCAAAATTTGCGAGTATGGTCCCTAAATAAGGAACAAATGTAATAACATAACGTTAGGAGAGAAACAGGGATAGTGGGCTGACAGGGAGGGAAGTACGAAAAAAGAGAAGAAAACACGGTGTGAAGCGCAAGACACACAATAAGTAATAGCTATTTAAGAATATGTGAGTAGTGATTGTTAAGCTTATATCTGAACTATGGTGAAGGTGAGTTTTTAATATAAGGGATTAAGGTGTTCCACATGTGAAACACCGGTTGCTGCGTATTGGGACGCTGAATGAATGTTCTGTAATTAAGGAACCGTCAATAAGTTCTGAACGGAGTATTATAGTCATGTGATTAGTGTGGCGTTATTTATAAAAATACGCGCAGAATGTCTCAGGTGCATGTCTTATGAAATTTTATATAGAAAAATTCCCAGTGCATATTTGAATAGAATCACTAAAGATTTAAGATCTGTTGATAGGGTGCGGAATTATAGTATGCCTAAAAGGAACAATTGCAATATTAAGAACAATACGTTTTTGCGCAGTATAAGGTAATTGATAGGTTTGTTCGATTAGAAATGAACCCATACTAACAAATTAAGTTAGGAGAGGCACGTACTAAGGTATTATAACAGTGTCAATAGGGCGCCCTGGGTACGTAGAGTTTTTTAAGACGGTTTAATGACCGCATTCGATTTAGTTATCTTATTACAACAACACGAATATGATCTTTCCGTTAGCGTTTGGTCATTGTCAAACCCTAAAAACACTGCAGTTGAGGAAGGCATATACTGGTGGTAATTTAAAAAAGCGCTCACAGTTACTTATGTCGAAATCCTACGATCCAAAACATAAATTTAGTGTGCAGAAAGAGATTAAGCGAGCAGTTATTGGTATTAAGCCACTTGGACATATTCTCAAATCAAGAGAAACATCTGAAGGATATTATCTACTGGTAAGTATTTTGAAAGAGGACGTGTGCCACCTTCACAAAAAGGAAAAAAATTTGCGTTGGGAAGAGCAACGTATATAGTTTATCTGAGAATAAATATAAAGACCAAGAATGATCCTTGGGACTCCAATATTACAATATGCGTCTAATAACAAAAATTGGTATGAAAGTCTGTTATAAACTAATCGCTCATATCAGTTTTGAGATGAGAGCAAGGCAACAAAAAAACAGAAATTGGTCTCGAATTGAAAATAACTTTGGATCTGCCAGCTTTAAAAAATTGGAATAATGTTTGCCACTTTTAATGATGAGGAAAAAGTACCCAATTTCGAACGACGAGTATGATTACTGAGTTGAAGGTACAGCAATAGCGCGATTGAATTAGATGTTGTGTTAAGAAACATCGTCGTAATGTTGGTCGTTGCCCTGGCTCTTGTGGTGATTTCAATTTGGAGAAACAGTACTCACGGAACTCATCGCGATTAGTATGATGAAAACAAAACAAAGGACTCTTGTACATTATTGTTGAAATAATACCAAAGGGGATCACGAGTTACTCGCCGGGATTTCCAGCTATACTGAGCAACAGATGAAAAGTAATCATTAAAATTGTCAGCAATGAGCTTTGGATCTGTTATTTGCTGCGGTTTCATATGTTAACACGACTACTGCTTTCATTAGTCTTACTTCTATTCAAAATTTTGTTTAGCACTTCTCATGTATTTCTGTAAATTGTGACTGTTTTCCTCAATAAGAGTTACTGTAAATAAGATTCCGTAAGGCCCTGTTAATTATAGACGTTTTGAACATGTTTTTATAGCAAGTCTTATGCCTTCTATGGTTTAAAGTAAGCACTGTGAATGGAATGAATTTTGAATTATAAAGTACATTTCTGGTTGAATTAGAATTTTCCAAAAATCGCGCTGTCATACAAGGAGTATTTTTGATACATGAATTTTGCGATTTGACTCTGTATATGGACAGCAAAATATTGAATGTATCAACCAGAATATTATGAAAACTAGTAAAAGAAATACTTGTGGTTGAAATACTTTAAAAACAGATCGAGACACAGTAGTATTCTATGTTAGTTCATCCCTAAGCCTTTCTATGAGCTTCTGGGTGAAGTAAGTATCCTGTTTACTGATAGGGAATATTTGAAATAGGTTGTGGGCCCTTATTAAAAAGTGACCGAAGGAAAATGGATAAAGGATCGACTAGTCACTACCAAAAACGCCACTTTTAGTTACATTACGGAAGATGCTGTAAATAATTATGCTATGAGTGTTGAAGTTATAAGGAGTTACTCTGGTGGGCTTGGTAATTATTGGGGTGCAAGGGGAACATAGGCGAAAGAAGAACATCCAGAAAAGGACTGTACGTTATGATAAGTATTGGTTTTGAAAGATCAATATTAAAATCTCCTGTAAGGAACAGGTCCTTTGTTTCTAAATTCAATTATTATAACAATAAAATGTCTCCAATGTGGATCAATAAAAACATCAAGAGACCCTCCAGGGGGACGATAAATAACCTCCAACGATATATTCCTGACCTTAGCATTATTATTTCAATAAAAACTGATTCAGCTGAATCAAATTGTAACTACTCAGATCATCCGAACATTAATATCATACTGTTCTCGTGCATAAATAGCAATACCCCCGCCTCTAGAGTGTGCCGATTTTCGAAAACAAGGTTTTATAGCCATCAAGTTGCAGCAAAGAAAACGTGAAGAATTGTCATTAAGGCCAGTTCAGTTATAGGTAAGTAATGAAAACTGAAATCTCCCTATCGAGTCTACTATCGCGTCTAGAAAATAATTAAACCATCCCACTTCTTCACACGATGTGACTGCGGAGTATTTTAGATCTGGGTAGGATAGAAAATGACAGTTGTTCATTGTAAATTTCATTAAACAAACTGTCCGCTGTTGTAGTACTTGCACTCAACGTTCATTTTTCATTTAAATCAGGTGTAAAAGCCATTGTCAAATGGATATAAAAAAAATATACCTCAGTTTGTAGCTTGAACATTCCACTGTCAATACAAAGCAAAGAAAAATAGGAAAAAAGAAAAATGAATGTTATAAATACATGCGTAGAGAAGAGCATGTATAGAGAAAGAGCACATGCCATACTACGTTCAGAGCTTACTCAGTCCTGGAGATTTTTTCAGTTGCTTTAACTTCATGTCATCAGGTGAGCAACAACGTTGCAAGGGACCCGGTCTATTGTCAAACTGCGCTCTTTACTTTAGTATGTTCCTCAGGTCTTCTTTAACAGTTCCAGGTTGGGTAGTTTTAAATCTACGTCACCACGCATGCCGGTTGATTTCATGCGACGTGTACTTTAGGATGCGTACTTTTGGGGTGTGTGACAGGAATTTCACAAGGATCGGACGCTTGCCCCCAGGTTGATTACCTCTACCAACTCGGTGAGAGTGTCGATTTCAGAGTCCAGCTATTTGTTCCCCCCAGCTTTCTCTGTGACCTCCCCCTCACCACCCTGCAGTATCCTCATCTGGGTCTTCGGCGATGCCATTACCGAATGCTGTTCTGCTTTGATATTGTTCCAAACTGTTGAGCTTAGCTGATTGAGCTTCAAAGAATCGTGTAGGACCGCCAGGCTTCTCATACCATCGCTTTACATTCAACACCTCCCGCGTGCTATTGTCGTTCAAGGTCAAAACAGCTAGCCTAGTGATGACTCGAGTGAAGGATATTCAATCAAGGTTGTCTTCAATGATTTTTCCCACCGCCTGCTGTATGAGCGACTTAAACGCGTCGCTGACGAAAAGCTAATCAGTACATAGTAGCCACCTCCGCCACCTTCTCTGTCTCTCGAATAGTACGCCTCGTTGCTTTTTGTGCAGAGTTTGCGGACCCGTGCCATTGTTCTTTTTGTTGCTCTATGAGAACCCAAGATCGACCGTGTAATTGCCCCAAGCCAGCACGAGCAGACTGCAGGACCATGAGCACAAACTGAAGTACATAGGGGTCGAACGGTAGGCTGCGATCGCAACTGCAAGTCAAAAGTTTGACACAAAAATTTTGGACTGAATAGTTTCAGCTCATATCAGAAATAATTGTCAGTAGATTACATACCGCATGTGCAACACATGCTCCATTACCCATACATATGGACGTTGGTCCTCCCTTGCTCGAGGTTAAGTGATCAAAGAAGAGGAGTAAAGGACGTTAGCCCTGCCTGCGCCCAGAGGGACACGTTGTTGAATAGTCACATATTCTTTACCAATTTGGGGAAAATTTAATGCCTCTGATGACCCTTACAAATTCGTGAGGGACCCAAAGTACTCCAAGTCAAAAGATTACATGTTTCAACATATTCACGGCCAATCAGTCCTAACATCTGAAGGAGAAGTTAAAGTAACGTTTTCCAAATTCATGGCCATTGTACCCCATTAGTGCCCATTTGACCTTGACCCTTAGGTGGTCAATGAGGCCACAGTGGTCAATGAACATTGTGACCAAGTGTGGTTGAGATCTCGAGCATGAGGGAGAATTTAAGGGACGAAAACATGCAATGCTACTTTACCCCTTTAATGACCTTCAACTCCCAATTCCTGTACAATGCATAGGTATCACTAATCAATAATGACAACTGGTCATGTATCAGGACCAAGATTCCCGAACACCCCATGGCCCTCTACACAAAGGACCAAAACAAGTACTTCGAAAAATCATCAATCGGAGCTTGTGGGAGGCGGGAAGGATGCATTTCAAGTATTTGTGAAAATTAATAAAGTGGGCCCTCGTGCCAAAGTGGGATCAAAATTCCTGAACCAATACACGGCTTACGGATGTTAGGCCTCATTATTGACCGTTATGTCAGCACTGTGCAATCACAATTGTAAGAGGAAGGAAGCAGATTCGCATAATTCCACATAGGGGTCTCAGGGCCCAACCCACGGGGCCATGGGTCCTAAATCTCTGGACACCTCGAAGTAACAGCCATTCAGGCCAAGCATTATGACTCCGAAAGCAGCAAGCACTGTTATGCAACAGAATTGTTGGGATACAAGATGCCGCGGTATTCCATAAATGGGCCCAAGAGCCCAAAGGGCCCTAGGCCCCAAATTCCGGAACCGCCCCCAATGGCCGCCTCTACACAAGGGACCATTACATGGAAGGTTGAAGAAAATCAATTGAATCTTGTGGGAAGAGATGCATTTCAAGTACCACTTGTGTGAATTTTATAAAAAGGGCCCTCAGGCCAAGTGGAACTTGGATCAAAAATTCCTGTGAACAACCCGAAAGGAGGAAAGGATGTTAGGACATCCCATATGAGGAACTCAGTGCACTGTGCATCAACATTGTAGGAGAAGGTAGAGTTTTTGGCAGTTTACACTCATGGGCGTTGTGCCTCGTTATTGTCATTGAACCTTGCCCTCAAGTGGTCAACGAGTGACCATCAGTCAATAAACATTGGACCCCAATCTGGTCGAGATCAGCAAGCACGAACATTTGTGGCCCAAAAACCAAGAGTTTACACAGACTGGATAGATAGAAGGATAGGGGACGCCTGGGGCATCACAATTAGCTCAACCAGCATAGATGGTTGACGCAACAAAAAATACGCAACACGAGTCTGCCAACTAGTGACTGCTGTTGTTTCTGATCTTCAGACACTCCTTACATTGTCATGGATGTCTGGATTTACGACAATTTGTGCGTTGTACACATGTGTCAAATGGCAAAGGAATCGGGGATCGTAAGAATCGTAAAGCAGCCAACTGAAACCCTATTGATATTCTTTCAAAAATTCATTTCGGCGCGATAAGAGCTGATAGAGGTTGGCAAACCCTGGGCAAAACACTAACAAGGCAGGAAGTTACAAAATTATGACTGTTTCCTTGCATTTAGGCAAAGGATTGCGAAAACAAGCTTGGGAATTTAGAGAGAAACAAAGGTTTTTTCCGCCAAATTGTGAAGTTTTTCTTAAAAATATCTGGCGACGGAATGATGGAATGGTTCATAGGTGAATTGTAAAAAGAAAAAGTTTCAAAACACAGTTTTCAACTTTACTTCTAGTGAAGTTTATTATAATGTGGACTTGGGAGAGGAAAACCTATTAATACCCCCCCCCCCCTCCCCCTCCCAAGGACTAGACCAGGATGGACTAATCTGGGGGGGGGGGGGGAGGGGGGGGTGAGAGAATTCAATTGATTCTCCCATTTATTAGTTACTTTTATTAGTTCAAATCAGAGCAAGACAAACAGGGATCTGGAGGACTCCTAAGCAGGTGTGAACATCGGCTACAACGCTACGGCTATTTCCCATGGAAAATTTAGCGCGGT
Organism: Sclerodactyla briareus; assembly: GCA_026419785.1. Classification (NCBI taxonomy): domain Eukaryota; kingdom Metazoa; phylum Echinodermata; class Holothuroidea; order Dendrochirotida; family Sclerodactylidae; genus Sclerodactyla; species Sclerodactyla briareus. Next base: position 10,972 of record JAODTK010001018.1, read on the forward strand.
AGCGATGGAAAGTATATGGTTATACCATGGTAACTGGATTATTATATTAGTGTACATATTAGGTTAGCCTGTTATGTTGTCATGGTAGGGATTGAGGGGTAGGGTTTTATGGATTAGTGATGATCAGGGTTAGGTGGAGTTGTTAGGAACGATAATATTTGGGAATCCACATCTGGAATTGGAATCTGACCCTATTTATCAGTCAACCCACTGGTGGCTAACTCAAAGCCATGATATCACACCAAAAGGCCTAAATAGGTAATTTTGGGACGATCTTGCCCATGTTCGACCGGAGTATCAAATTTTGAGCAGAAAATTGAACCAAAACAGTGCAAACCAATTGGGAACAAAGCTCAAGTTACACAGGTCATCATGAGAATATAATATCAAAGCCTTGCATGGCCAAATTTTTTTTTTTATTCAGCGGTCCCGAAGGGCCAATGAAAGTGAGATATTGTATAGTCATGCAGTAGTTTTCTTCCATTATATATACTGTTGATGGTTGCCATAGCAACGGTATTTACTATGGTAGCAATAGTGGTGGTTAGGAACTTCCATGAGGGGTATCTATGGTGGGGTGCCCAGGGTTTGGGTTGGTACCAAACAATGATGGTACACTTGCAAAAGGTGTAGTGAGGATCAGGTGCTTACGTTTAGGTGTTGGTAACGGGCCGGACTCCCACAAAAAGACACAAACAAACAAATATGCGGATTGTCACAATCGCTTTACTTTTTTATTTTTTTTATGTCAGCCGACTATGGGGAAACCCCAATCTGCTAAGCCACCACAAATCCACGACTGATGGCTAGTGGTACTAGCCAGGGAGCTAGGGAGCGGGAGGAGAATAGTTACGAGCGGTATTCAGTGTCGCTTGGCATGCACACAGGTCCCGGGTTTGCGTTCGAATTCCAGCCGATCAGCACCGGGCGTTTTTCAGAATTGGCTGTACTTGCAGTGTCGACTGGGTGTTCCTGGGTCTTAGGTTTAATGGTCCGGCTGTTGAGCAGTGGCTTGGTGAATATTCGGGAGGGTTGGTCCGGGGGCACTTGCAAAAGTCTCGTCGGTCGGCTGTGAGCAGTCGCGTGAACATCTTCCGTTCACCAGGTGCTGAGAAAGTGCGTCAGGTTGGAGTTTCACTGATCGGTCCGTCGGATGGGGATGTAAAATTGCGGTCCTGGTAGCAGGGTGGTGGCTGTCACTCATTCCTTGCATCGATATCATCTGAGCAATAGTCGAGAAGAGAAGGAGAGTTTGTCGCCTTTTTGGTGTCATCCACGATTCAAAAATTCGGTTAGGGCTTCCACCGATGAGTCAAAAATTGGCTCCCTGAACCCCGTAGCAATCAAATCAAATCAAAATTCAAATCAGCCATAAAAACCTCCAATCACACGTGTGTCCCCAGGAAAACCCCCGTGGTGTCACAAGCCACTGACACAAGCAAATACCTCCTGTTGCCCCCACGCCATGATATACCGCATGGCCCCCACGCCATGATACCGCATGGGCCCCACGCCATTGATACTGCATGGTCCCACACCATGATACGCATGCACCCCCCACGCCCATGATTACCACACACGGACTCCTGGCCCCCAAGCCACGATACCGCCCGTCACTTGAAAAAAAAAGCTGGCTACCCACTAGACCTGATCCACATGGCGAATCTACTCACTGGGCCCTGCCAGGACAGAAAAAAAAGGTGCAATACAGCAGGTAAAAATGTAACCCGACGGCCCCCTGTGATGCAAGGCAGGCCTAAAACCCAAAGCGGACACGAAATAAATAAAAGCAACCTTATCATGAAACCCCCTTGGATTACAAGGCAGGCATCATAATTACCTCCTCGATAAGAAGCATGCGAGATGTTTAACAAAGTCGAACAAAGCACTAAATTCCCTAGTTTGGATCAACAACCCCAAGGGGTGATAATTACCCTCCAATGCTCTTAACCTGAAAGCAAACCCTTCCCAACCCCGGCCAGAAAATGGCAAGTTGCCATGCAATCTGCTTTAAAACCTAAAACACCAGGGTGGTGGGCGGGAAACACAATCCGGACTCTGTTGTGACCAGACATACCTCATCTGGAACGGAACGCTATAACATTACATAGAAATAATTCGAACGTCAACAGAGTCATAAACACTTCCGCGCCGAAACGGCATCATACCGGGCAAACAGTTCCTTGAAATTGCTAGATGCTCCAGAAAAAACTGGGAAAAAACGGACTCAAAGCGCGGCCTTTCGAAAGGCAACAACCCGCACAATACACTCCAAAACGTTACTCCACTGACTACCATAAAAAAGGCCCCCAATACTCTAATCACGTCTCGGCTAACAAAAAGGAAAACCCAAGAAGCTACCCGACAAAAACCCTGCTCCCATGTACTCTACAACACAAAAGTAACTCAACTCGCAGAACACCAGTTGCACGCATTGCGAACTACAACCACAATGCCTGCATAGCGGAATGACTAAGTCAGAGGGCACACCGGCCAAAAGAACGACAAAGCAAGATTACAGCCCACCTGCCAGAAGTTGTGGAGGCCTAGTGCATTTAAACCATTTCCAACAACCATTCGTTCTGGAAATTTATTTAACGCTCTGATGGCTGTATTGAAGCTAGCAGACATTCAGCCATATGTCACGGGATGGAAAAATCCCATACCATAATAGACAGGGAATGTTGTGACGAGGGAAAATTACATTGAAAATACGCCAGATGCTGCTAGATAATGCAACTCCTGGGATTGCCCTCTAGTTGTTGTTAGCATTTTGATGCATCAACTTGAGGGTGTTTTTAAACTTTTTGCTGTTTTAAATTGGAGTTTAGGTGTCTTTATTTCAGACTTATCATTTATTCGCTTATCATTCAAGTAGACAGTTTTTTAATTTTCGCCTTGGCAACGGTTTGAACATATTTGCCTTATTGAAAGGGGAATGGTTTCGGACTGTAGCCTGGGTGAAACCTTTGTTTTGAATACTGCATCAAGGGCCCCGAATGTGTGACCCAACCAGGCAGTTTAGGTCCATTGGACACGTTAGTGAACATATCTGCATATGGGGGAATTGGGAATGCCCCATTATTGACCTGTTATAATTCACTCTGCTCTTTCCCTTCCCACTCGAAGGCACATTCAAGGGCATTTGAATGTTGTGGATTTAAAAGTTTCCTTAGGTTCTGGATCGAAGAACTTAAAAACCCAAGGCAATCACTCGCTGTGTATCCCGAAGCGGCAGATGTCCTCCAAACCCGGGACCTTGTGCCACTCAGTGGCGTCGCCAAGGGGGGGGTGGGCCAAGGTGAAACTGCCCCTCAAAAAACCTTGTGGCCCCTCCTCAATGATATTTCGTGCTTTTAGAGGAATTTTTTTTTTAGTCCTTATTCGAATAACTAGTTTTGATATAACATGGCAAGTTGTTTTTTTTTATGACAGAAAGGTAGTAATTATGCCAAAGTGCCTCTGAATGCAATAAACGTGTACAAAAACTGTGCTTCGCACGTGGTACGAGTGGTGGAACTCGTCCCGTTGCTTCTACCCGTCTCCCGACATCTCCACAAGCTCTGTCATAGGAAAAAAAAAAAAACAAATTTCTGAATTTCATGATAAAGTTAAAAAAATCTTTTTAAAAAATATAACAATTAACAACATTCTTGACCATATTGAAAACTCAATCAACCTCTTTCAGATCACTAAACTCTTTAACCCCTGTTCGGTCCTTCCTCTCTCAATCACGCATCATTTGAGGCTGCAGTAGCCTAGGCTTAAGACTGCTTGGCGATTTCAATGTGTGTGTTTTCTCAGGGAATTTACTACTCGGAAGGTCCCTGCTCTCTATGGCATGCCGTTAGTAATCATGACTGGGACAGCAAGCGAACTGGGTAAATTTTCCATTCTTTTGCTGGGAATTCCTGATTTTTCCTCAGATGTGGCTCTGGAAATCTGGGGAAAAAATGGGGGAACATTCTGGCCGAAGAAATTAATGTCGGGGCAACGATAAGACTTAGGTCCCGTAAAAATGTGTTGAACTGTGACCAGGATTGGCCTTGAAATTAACAAGCTTGACTATGTTCATCTAGAACTATAGGAAATGGAAAGAACCAGTGAATATTAACTGGGAATCATTGTCTGTCTTTCACACACTGTACTTAGCACTATCGCTCCGCCCCCCAAAAAACTTATAACCTTCTTCAAAAACAACAGCCCAAAACCTATAATCCTTGGCCTGTATCAATAACATTACAGTTACCTGTGGATTTTCTGACCATCACATAGTTATAACTGACATCGATCCTGAACCCACGCCCTAAAGCCCAGGTTAAACGCAAGATCTCCCTGAAACGCACGGCAGATGTCGATGGAATAAATCCTTTTTCAGAGATTTCGTCTTCCACTTCTTTGCCCCTATGACTACCAGGAGTGTTGATGTGGAAAGTGAACCTGATATAACCAAAAGCTTTTGAAGGTATGGCCAAGCTTGTTCCTCACCGCACTCTAGTAGTAGAAGGGACGTTCCTTAGTTTAACCGTAGTTTAGGAAGGCATGTAGAGGAAACAACGGACCCTTTACAAATAAGGGCTACAGCATCAGGAGACCCGAGGATTGGGAAATACCCACAGAAGAACAGTAACACTCCAAAGAAAAAGGCCTCAATTCGACAAGAACTGAATATATCTCGAACATCCTTGAACAACTCAGGACCAATCAAGGTCTTCTGGTCCTACATTCAAAATAGGGGAGAAGAGAAAATCAAGGTGTAGGTCCAGATATTCAGAAAATGTGATCATCTGGCGAAATGCAAAGGTCAAGGCTGAAGCTCTTAGTAGACAATTTAGTAGTGGGTTAACTCATCCTGAAGAGGAGACTTCCATCCTAGGGAATAGTCCTTACGAGAGCATAGACAGTCTGACCTCACTACAACGGTGTTTGGAAAATCCTACAGGACCTAAATCCACCAAAGACTCAAGGGCTGACGGATTCCCCCATGGTACTCAAAATAGCAGCTACTTAAATTGTTCCACTTTTTCAAGATCTCTTCCAGTCCTTCATTGACGTGGTAGCATTCCAAATGATGGAAAGCAGCAAACATAACTCCAATGTCACAAAGGGTAAGAAAGATCTAGCTAGTATACTAACAGAGTAACAGAGTGATGCTGCTGTTCTGGACCTCTAATCAGTGCCTCATCTCTTAACTGAACTTTTATGGAATCACTGGCTCTATAGCCTCCTGAGTAGTCGCACTCAGCAATTCCCAGGTAGCACAAAACGTTTTTTAAAACGTGTAAAGTGGTGTTATGAAACGTTTTATACACCCACTTTACACGTTTAGAACGGTTTGTGCACCAGGAAAAGTGCTTGTTGATGGTGCTGCATCAAAAGAAGTTGAAGTCTCATCTAGTGTTTTCACAGGGTACTGTGCTTGGTCCCCTCTGCTTCCTTCTATACATGAATGTCCTGCCCAACAGCTTATCGTCATCAACTCGAAGATTGACATTTATGCTTTGCAAAGAGATCTTCACACTCTGGCGAAAATGGCAAGAACATCGGCGATGGAATTCACAAATCCTGGAGAATGCTGTACCTTAAATTGCAAGGAACCCGCCAGTGCGGTCATACACCTTTTATGGGCCAACCTATATTGACATGAAAAGAGTTGAGTCAGCACTTTACCTTGGAGTTAACGTCACAAAAACCGGTGGTTACTAGTCTAGGCTCTCCACACATCCCAAACTGTTCAGAAGGCCCAGCGTGGTGCTCAGTGGTATTCGGAGAAATCATTGGAACTGTAATCAGAAGGTTGAAACTACGGCCTACAAGACCTCGGTAAAACCAATACCTCATGCCTCAGTGGTATTCGGAGAAATCATTGGAACTGTAATCAGAAGGTTGAAACTACGGCCTACAAGACCTCGGTAAAACCAATACTCATCATGCCTCTACGTCATGGGACACTACCATTCAAAGGATGTTAATGCTCTGAATAATATACATTGCAAGTCAGAATACTGTAGAGAACCAGGACTTGTTACTATAATCTCCAAAGAATTTGACTGGGAGCTGCTTGAACTAGAAAGAAAGGGCAAACGTGGTCAACAATGATGTACAAAATAGTGAAAACCATTTCGTCGGACATAACTCTCTTGAACAAATGTTACCAGGAACAAAGGTGGTACAAGAGGGCATACCCAGAAAGGTAATTCGGCCAGGTTGTAATAAGTTACGCTATCACATGTCCTTTCCGGGCTAATCCATACTAATTGGAAATAACCATCCGCAGGTTTTTTTATACGCAGCAAACACTCCCAAAGAGTAAAAGTGAACGGAGGAGCTTCTATCAATCCAAACCCCAATAGTAACCCAGGTTTCTGACTCACAATGCTGGCGTGATGCGTCCAGTGGATGTTTTGCCGACACGATGAAGTGGCGCCACGGAAATTGTGTCCGGGAGGTGAACAAGAAAGAGATGCGTACTATCAAATATAGCACAGGCGTTACAGTCACGAAGATCAGGTGTGTAATATCTGTAAGCGATATAAAGCAAGAAGTACGGGGCTTGTCAGTTTGAGGCATAAAAAACAAGGAACGCCTATGCGTAGTGATCCCTTCGCAATTTAATTGAGTAATTTTAAACTTTCATAACAGAGGTAGATTCAAAAACTTAAAATCTGAATATTTATCAAAGCAGGCAAGTAGAAGCCGAATATTCAACCCCACACCCAACACGTCCGGATGGTTGAGTCTCAAGTAACACGTCTCCCCCCTCCTTTTGGTCATTACTCACATGCAAATAATACCTTGCTATAATCCTTGATGGTACGGGTTTCTATCTGCTTAGGCTGGTAATGAGCAATCACAATACACTGTTTGGATATTATATTATTATTCGAATTTTTCTTACCCCGGCTTACAACACTATTGACATGAGTTAACGACTGTCACAATGACCATGGACCAACCTTAACATTGAGTGAGCGTACCTGTTTCACTCCTCTTATATTAACGCTTGCTGAAAAACAAATAATAAGACTTTTTAGGAATTTACTATACGAAAATACAACGTACAGAACATGGCAACAGGACTCAATTTTGACGGTCGTCTAAATGTCCACAACCAACATAATCGGGGGCAATTTCTCATGCAACCATGCAATTATAATTCATTAAAATTAAATACATCCCTAATGTCATTCAACTGAAATTGATTTATTTCCTATATGGTTTACTTATCACCCCTGCTCATTGGAACCAGGCACGCACTCCGACAATTCCGGAGAGTATGTGGTAGCTGCTAACTCAGCGCCGATTGTCGTGAGACAATCGAGGAGACAGGCCTGTCTAACAGCACTGCGGTAAAGCCCTTCCGGCTTTGTTGGATTCGAACTCACGATCTTCAGATCATCAGTCTGGAGCTCTACCGACTGAGCTAATCCACCTCTTCGTATGTATGTATGTATGTATGTATGTATGTATGTATGTATGTATGTTGTTTATAATCAGCTTCCTTGTGCGCTTTTCGTGTGAAAGGAATATTTGATCACTCCCAGTCTTTCATAGCTTCACGCCTTCGCACATATTAGAAAATCGAGCGATTTATCTGTCAGTGCACCTACCAGCTGGAAAACATAATCATAAATGAACCCATTCATATGTAACTATAGGCACTGGATCACTCACTCACCATACTCATCGCTGATTTTGGATTAGGTACAATAAATTTTAACCTGCTCTGCAAACCTATATCACATCAAGGATTAGGAACAACACGTAGATATTACCGAGAGAAGAAACGATAAAAAATATCGTTGTAAGGTTCGGTCTATGCAGTGCCTATTTTTTATCTGATAGGCTGTATTAACAGTGGGTGGCTGGTATAGGACCTTCATCCCACAACTACAGCTACCATTTGTTGCAACTAGAACTGCTTCTATTCTGACGTTAGCTCAATGGTTATTTTTGCGATTAACAGGGGGGCAGCTGGTCAGGTGAGTATCTTAGTTTAGTTTAGGTTTGGGTAGGAAATGGGTTGTCCATTAAGGAACCAGACCCTGAGCCGGCCACAGCAAACCCTGAAAGATAACAATATTGCAGAACTCAAACAATTCTCCCACAATCCCTTAAATACAAATACAGAGACCTTTTTTATCACTCGTTGCGAAAGTAACACTTCCAAGTCTATCTCAACCTTTTACCACGAAGCTTGAGTCGTGACCCCTATCATTGGGTAACGATCAGAAAATCAAGAGTAGTCAAAAGACCATGGACATTTTGAAAACTGTGATCATCAGACCCCCGAATATACCCGTAGCTCTTCATTGAATTCAGACCAGACGGTCTAATCTTCCTTCATACAGCAAATCCCGCAGACAGTGAATTAATCTCGTGGTCCTCCTTTTAACGTTCTCAATTAGCATTTTGCTAAATAGGAATCCACACGTGCACGTATACTCCAGGTGACGTCTTACTAACTGCCTAAACAGCCTGCTTCGAAGTCTTCGATGAAGATCAAAATACACACCAGATTTTTTCAGAATGTACCCCACATTGATTTCCTGACTCATAAGCTAAAAAACGCGTTGGCGTTATGAAAGCCGACGTGCATAACTTCGCATTTATCGGCGTTAAAAAAACATTTGCCTATCGGAAGCGCACTTGGAGATTCGGTATAATCCCTCTGCATAATTGCAACATCATCAATCGAAGTCACTTCTCGATACAACTTTGTGTCATCCGCAATTGTTTAGCTCTAAATTGCACAAAATCATCGAGATCGCTTATATTAACTAGAAGGCTCAAGAACCGGCCCCTGGGGAACACCATTGGTGACCTTCTGCCAGATGGATAAACGCCCATTAATGACAACTCTCTGCGCCCTACTGTGGATCCCTCTTTAATCCCCTTCAGGACATTGCCGGAAATACCCAAACTCGCCACTTTGAAAAAAAAAAAAGAGACGTTCATGAGCCTCGGAAACGGCCAGGAATAATATCCAACGCTTTATCGCTCTCAATAGAACTAGTAACCTCTTCCCTAATCCGTAGGTCATCATATTTACTAAATAACATATATTATCAATAATAATAATGAAATATCCCCTAAATATGTATAATTGATCATCACTTTGGTCAAACCACACTCTAAGACTTCACTGGCCTTTAATTACAAGAATGAGAACGAATACCTTTCTAGAAAATAGCACCATTTGCATTCCTCCAATCCTCAGGAACATCACTTTCTTCTAAAGTTTGATTGAAAATGGAAGAGCTAAAGAAGGCAATTATATCAGCAAAATATTTTCGAAGAACTGGAAACTCTGTCCCAAGATCTTTAAGGTCTTAAGTTCCCGCAGTTGTATCCTCAGGCCAATCAGGCGCGTACTCTTGCCTATAACGATAACCCGTACCGGCGTCCTCCCAAGCCACACTGGTGTCGTCTTAACGATCATTTTGTAGTACGCCGTGACATGTCGTAACATTGGTATGACCGCACTACCGTGCCTAAAATCTCTGCAAGTGATAACGAAAAATACTTGAGTTATTTCTCTAACAGGAGAGTTCACCATCTTGACTGCCATTCAATCGGAACAGTTAACAATCTTGTGTGGAGTGGCCTCAGGGTTCAATGTTGGCTCCATTGCTATTATCTACACATGGATGAAATTTGCAATGTTTCCAAGAATTGCTCATTGGTCATGTTTGCTGACGATACCACCATACATTCTCGGGCGGTGAACCAAAACAGCTTGGAACATTGTATGTTAAGAATTGGGTTTTGTTCCACACTGTTTGTTCAATACTTGTCAATACATATGACCCAACAATAGATTTGTATTCAGCGCCACAAACTCCAACATTTTTATTAAATCTTCATATGAATTATGTGCCAGTCATACAGTGGATTGTAACAAATTTACAGGTGTATATATTGACTCGCATCTCTCATGGTTTGATAATTCCGCTATATATCTACCAATATCTGCGTGCATTAGTATCAGTGACTAAACATGAAACACATGTTATCTTATTAATGAGAACATCCAACACTGATAATTTCTCTGAATGCTGCTTCATTCACCTATCGCTGTCCAATAACCACTATTGCCCTATCACTTTAAAGACTTCGATGCCACGAAACAATCTATTCATGCTTACACTTCAAGGCATGCTGGTGATATACGTAGACCTCAGTTTAGAAGGTCAAAATGCAAGCAGAGTCTCACTATCATATGGAACAGTTTTCCTGATATACGCAGAACTAGTAGGACCATGATCACTATCTTTAGGAAACGTTACTGTACATGTAAACATCTGAAATCCACATATTAAACGTTTTCACGCCAGTCCAGTGAGTGACTGGTAGCCATTCCATGGTTGGTTGGAGTGGCAGGGGGGGGAGGTTGGTTTGGGTGGGGGAGGAGGGGGTGTGTTGCCGGGTGCTAAGAGGGGAGGGGGATGTATTGTCTTGTTGTTACCTTCTCTATCTGGTCATTGCTCAAGAGAGTGGACTACTCGATAAGATGTCAGGGGATTTACATATTCTTTTCTTATTTCTTGGACAAACTTGACAAATTGACAAACTTTTGCTCAATCATCGAGCTTTCGACAAGGTGAATCAGCAACCTGCTGACATTGTGGGCCGATTGATCCACTTTGGCAGGTTTGTCTGCCGGAATTGTGCCTATATTCTTTGACCAAGCGGTTGTTCCTCGATCTGCAAACTTGCTTTAACTTCCATAATGTGTTGGAGCAGTCTGACTCCTCATCCGCCCATGTATGGCAACGCCTCTTCGTGTTATAATCAATAGACATTTTTATTGTGAATCTACTTTTGTTCAAAAAAATAGAATAGTCTCACTTGTGTTTCTGAGTGAGAACTTGCCATAAAACAAGCTCTCATATCGGCCATAATTTGCCTTCAAAAGCATCGCTCACGACATTATAGTAACTACGTACAGTCGTCTACATGACTTTCGTCTTCATCGAGATAAAAAGGGGGGTGGGGCATTTGATATGATCTTCCCCCCGCTTCGAAAGGTGGGAGACGTGTCGCCCTGCCCCCCCCCCCCCCCCAGGATCGACGCCCATGCCCTAAGTTTAATAACATTATATCTGACCCAGTAATACCCCTAGCTTACTCATTGTTCGACCATTTGATCAGGAGCCAGCCAATTAGCTTGTTTAGTGATCTAAACACGGCTACGAGTCTTACAGAATCGTGCGTTCGCTCTGTTGCTTCTGGTAGATCGACTAACAATTTGGTCACCCGTGTATGCCAAGCTGAACTTTTGAGGTTATAATCATGATATAATCTCTCTGCATGCGCTTCCATTTTCACCTCTCCTTGGTCAAACCAATCTACGGCCTTTAAATCAACACTTCAAAGACTTTATGCCACACTGTAAAAAATCCGTGAATTAACCACAGACTTAATATACGTAGATGTAACTGGGCCCATATTGTTCCGTGCAACAATTTCAGCCATTTAACGCGCGGGCCATACTGGGAGAATGCACCCAAAAAAACGGTTCGCGCAAATGGGTACATCAGTAAACCAACGAGTTTTCAGTGCAAGTTGCAGCTAAATTATGCAATGTTGAGGCAGGTATGGTGCCATACGGATTCAATTTCTGTTAAGAATTTGATTATTCTGAGATTTTGGTGGATAGTTCCCCGCAATTGGTTTAGAAATTTGCAGAATGGTAGACAACTTTTTGTGTATACCCCTTCCACAACTGATAATGAAAAACAAAGTCGTACTGAGCATACTCTGCTTTAGCGTTAGCCTCGTAGCTTCCATGTCTGGCCCCGATGGCGACGAACCACTAGGCATAGCAGACTCGAGACTTTAGGTGAATGATATGACATGACCAGACTCCTTTTTGCGCATCTAGGTTAGCCCATTTACCTAGAGCACCACACTCAATATTCAAGTCAGTGGCATCTAAGCCTTGTGAAGAAGTATTGCATCACAATGGCGCTGATTGACCAATAGTTATAGCAGAGCAAAATTGCATATACCATTTGGGAAATGAACTGCGGAATTATACCCAGCCAATAAGTATTGCGTTGGCAGAACGATGACATTCCCAGCTATGTCTAGTCTCTACTCCCCGGGTGCAGCCAAAAGGAAAAAATAAAAAAAAAAAAAAAAAGCAAAAGAAAAAAAGGCCCCTTACCAAAAAAACAAAACAAAAAATACAAAACTTTGAGCAGCAGCGGCGCCCTACAGGGAGTGTGGCTGCGGTGCCTTTTGAAAGGAGGTCGCTTTACAGAGACTGCGACACCACATATCACTTATATCTACCTCTCATTCCCCACCCCACCTCCCTCCTTCATTTTCATGAATTGCTGATGAGGTACATTTTACAACCACGCAAAATGAAATGAAAGTTGTGGGACACTGGGGGAAATTAACATGCCAAAAATGCTGTTGATGGTCCAGCAGGGGACAGTGCCATCAAGTGCGGTTGATAGTGTCAGGGCATCACGTGGCTGCAGGAACTCGATCCTTCCATCGTGCAAATGCTGATGCAGCCGCTGCTTTTTAGGATCTTCTTTCTTTATACTACCTTTAGAGGGTCTATGTTTTGGAGGTTTTCAAGGATATTCATCCTTTGGTCTTCCTTCTGAAGGTCTAGTGCCTGATTTTTTTTTTTCTTCAAATGGTATAACTTGTTGAGCAGAGGCTCATCCTATCCAAAGCCCACAAGGTGCGAACTGGATGCTGCACCTAATATTGTCAGCACCGAATCTAACTCAGAAGCTAAATCCTTCGAAAGTAAATTGGGGGAAGATTGAGCAATGGGATTGTAATTCGTAAGTTTGATTGGTTGGGCAACACACAAATGTGATCAACATCTGGAAAAAACCATACATTCTATAGTGTACAGGCAAGGGTACTGTAAATGATGATGCTTAATATTTTAATTTCCTTTCTTTGGTCAGGTTATTTTAAAGACTAAATTAGCTAGGTGGGGCGCATTATCTCAGTTGGACAGCCACTGTACAACATCATAGTTTGCCCTAGACTTGGAGTTGAGATAAAACAAATGCAATGTTTTCATGACGCGCTTGACTGCCTATATAGTGACATATAAATCAGTCTGAATGAAATCCTCTGAACAAGGCTGCAAGGGGCCACCGCCCAGTATCGGCTATAACTGCCAAAAAAAATCCACAACAGGTTGATCTATCAAAACTGGAGAAGAGTGGTTAAGCTGTTGTTGTAAAGGCTGTACCTGTTTCATCAACACTCTTAGTTCAGTACTCTTCTGCTGGTGCTGCTTCCCGTTGCGTTACTCCTTCCTTTGATTCGTCCAGTGAAAATGTTAATTTAACCTCTTATCTACTTGTCAAGATTGACCAACTTTTTGCTATCACTGAGCTTTCGACAAGGTAATCAGCAACCTGCTGACATTGTGGGCCCTTTATCCACTTGGCAGGTTTGTCTGGCCGAATTGTGCCTATATTCTTTGACCCGCGGTTTGTTCTCGATCTGCAAACACTTGCTTTAAAACTTCCCTATGTGTTTGGCGCAGTCTGACCTCCTCATCTTCCCCCGCCTCGTATGGAAACGCCTCTTCGTGTTATAATCAATACCTTTTATTGTGAACTACTTTTTGTTCAAAAAATAAATGTCTCACTTATGTTTCTGGTGAGAAAACTTGCCATAAAGCCCATAATCGCCCCGAATTTGGCCTTAAAAAGCATCGCTCACGACATTATAGTAACTACCGTTTACAGGTCGTCTACATGTACTTTTCGTCTTCATCGAGGATAAAAAGGGGGGGGGGCATTTGAATATATCTTCCCCCCCCGCTTCGAAAGGTGGGGAGCCGTGTCGCCCGCCCCCCCCCCCCCCCCCCCGCAGGATCGTACTGCCATGCCCTAGGAGTTTTAATGAGAACTTATATCTGACCCTAGTATACCCTAGCTTACTCATTGTTCGACCATTTGATCAGGAGCCAGCCAATTAGCTTGTTTATTGATCTAAACAAGCTACCAGTCTTACAGAATCGTGCCGTTCGCTCTGTTGCTCTGGTAGATCGACTAACAATTTTTCACCCGTGATGCCAAGCTGGAACTTTTGATGTTATAATCATGAAATATAATCTCTCTGAATGCTTGCTTCATTTTTCATCACCTATCGCTGTCAAACCAATCTACGGCCTTTAAATCAACACTTCAAAGACTTGATGCCACACTGTTTAACAATCCGTGAATTAAACCCAGACTTATATACGTAGATGTAACTTCGCCCATATGTAACCGTGCAACCATTGCAGCCAATTGAACACGCGGGGCATACTGGGAAATGCCAAACCCAAAAAACGGTTCGCGCAAATGGTTACATGCAGTAAACAACGAGTTTTCAGTGCAATTTTGCAGCAATTATGCACAATTGAGGCAGTAATGGTGCCATATTACATTCAATTTTGTGGAAGAATTTATATTCGAGATTTTGTGATAGTTCCCCCCGCAATTGTGTTAGAATTTGCAGAATGTAGAAATTTTGTGTATACACCCCTTCCACACTGATAAGGAAACAAGTGTCGTACTGGAGCATACATCTAGGCTTAGCGTTAGGCCTACGTAGCTTGCCATGTGTGGCCCGATTGCGAACAAACACATGCAAAGGCCATCACTCGACAATTTAGGTGAATGATATGACATGCCAAACTCTTTTGCAATCTAGGTTTAGCCCAATACCTAGCACATATCATATTCAAGTCCGTGGCACTCGGCCTTTGAAGAAGTTTGCAACACAATGGAGCTGATTGACCAATAATTCTAGCACTGGCAGAGCAAAATGCTAACCATTTGGAATGAACTTCAGATTAATACCCAGCCAATAAGTAGTGGCGTTGGCAGAACGAATGAAATTCCCAGCTATTTTTCTAGTCTACTCCCACGGGTGCGCCACAAGGAAGGCCTTAAACAAAAAAACAAAAACAAAAATACAACCTTTGAGGCAGCAGCGGCGCCTTCAGGGAGTGCTGGCTTGCGGGTGTGCCGTGAAAGGGTCGCTTACAGGAGACTGCGACCCCACAATCACTTAGATCTTACCTCTCATAATCCCCACCCACCTCCCCCCTTCATTTTCATGAATTGCTCATGAGGTACATTTTAAACACAATGGAAAATGAATGAAGTTGTGGGACACTGGTGGAAATTAACAGGCCAAAAAGCTGTTGTGGTATGCAGGGACCGTGCCATCAATGAGGTATAGTGCAGGGCATCACGTTGCTGCTGAACTCTGATCCTCCATCGGGCAAAATGCATGATTGCCGCCTCTGCTTTGAGTATCTTCTGCTTTATAAAACTACCTTTAGAGGGTCTATGTTTTGGAGTTTTCAGGATTATCAGTCGTTGGTCTTCCTTCGAAAGTCTGAGTGCCTGATTTTTTTCTTCAAATGGTATACTTGTTGGCATAAGGATCATTCCTATCCAAAGCCCAGCAAGGGTGCGTACCTGGATGCTGCACTAATAATTGGTCGAGCATCGGGGGGGAATATAACGCAGAAGCTAAATCATTCGAATGTAAATTGGGGAAGATTGAGCAATTGATTGACATTCAGTAAGTATTTTTGGGTGTCAACAACAAAAATTGTGAGTCAACATTTAGTAAAAACCATACATTCGATAGTGTACAGGCAAGGGTACTGTTAAATGATGATGCTTTTATATTTAATTAATTTCATTTCTTTGGGTCCGGTTAATTTTAAGACTAAATTAGCTGGGTCGCATTATCATCGCAGTGGGACAAGGCCACTGTACAACATCATAGGTTTCCCTTGACTTCGAGTTGAAGATAAAACAAATGCATTGGTTTCATGACGGGCGGCTAATTGTCGCCTAGTATCGTGATATAATCAGTTGAATGAAATCTCTGAACAGTGCAAGGGGCCAGCGCGCCCAGTATAGGCTATAACATCCAAAAAAAAAATCCAACCTTGATCTATCAACTGGGAGCAGAGTGGGTTAAGCAGGTTTTTTGTAAAGGCTGTAACTGTTTTCAAACACTTCTTATCAGGACTCTTCTTGCTGCCTGTTCTCTTACTTGCTTTGATCAGTCGTGAAATGTGAATTTATTACCCTCTTATCTACTTGTCTGAACATGAAGCATCCACTTTGCATTTTTAAGGAACTTTTTGTGAGCAGTGCTGGGGAGTCAGCCTCTAGAAACCAACTAAACACGGAATACTGCTTTTGCGAGCATGTTAGTGATCCTTTTTATATTATGGTGATTGTAGATAAGTAGTGAGTAACACACATCTTTCTTGGATTATGACAGTACGGAATGCAAAAAAGTATACACTGTTGTGATTTGTACAGATGGATTTGTAACATCTTGCTTAGAGATGAGATAATAAACACAATATACTTAGATACATGCATGTCATACATATTTAAGAACTGGGATTAGCATAGCTGAGTGGTACAGCTGCTATCATAACCACAACTAGACCAATATGGTGGACATTTTCACTGCATGATTATACAGGTGGGGAAATTAACTATGGGGATAAATTAGGGGAGGTTAAATCTAGTACTATTAATATTTGCATGTAATTAGATGTTACGAGATGGGACTAAGCGATGTTGAAAATAATAATACAATTGGATTGTTTTTTTAGGGTCAGCAATCCTGTTAATCATTCAGGTCCTGGTTGAATCCATTTTCCTGAAGCAAGAAGCCATTTTTCTTAACTCGTTTACTGAATAGCCAAAAAGGGAAATAGTCAATTTTCCTCCTCTAAAAACAAAAACAAAAGGGCTTGTAGGCTTTATAGCCTATATCATAAAACACCCCAACATATACACTCTGCACATCACATGGGCTAACACATCAATACTAGCAGTAATCACTGTTTGCTTTGAGAAAATTATTAATATCAACCATATCCAATCTTCACCAAGATTCCTAAGTTTCAAACATATTCAAATTACTGATTAATAAATATTACTAATATTCTTAGAAATAACATCTACAAACTTGATAGTTATGTATTATATCTATATATACACTATATAGATATATATATATATATATTTCTATATATTCATGAGGTACAAAAGGTGTCCTGCTCGAATATCATCTACATTCAAGCCATATCTGTGTGTCATGTGCTGAATGTTAGACATAATTTGACAACAAGCTATGACCTTGTGATTCACTAATATTGACGCACTTTGCTATAGGTTTCCTCAACCTTTCATCCTGTGATTTTTTCTGTTGATAATTCAGCCATTCGCTCGAAACAAAAATATGGTAAATCGCAGCATCGTCAAACATGTGTCTAGAGAGGTCATCAAAGAACCCTTTTTGCTGCAGTCTCCTCACGTACAATTAACATGTAGCAGTGAAATATGGCTGATTGCAAGTGCGCTGGAGCATGAGGAGCCTTTGTGGAGGCGGCATCTTCTTGAACACATTTTCTGTTGTAATAACTCAGCTGACACAAGATCATTTGAAGGTTTGATCAGTCACCCTAATTATCCTTAATTCGCTTCATCAGGCTGATACCTATCGGCCTACTGGGTATTATTTTGTGAACAGCCCGCTATCCTTGTCAACAGATAGGCCTCTAGCTTTTCACTAGCTATAGCTTACCGCGAAACTCACCCCCCGCATTTTCTGTACCAGGTCACAGTTTTTTTTTTCGCAGTTGTCTGAGCAGCTAGGCATCGTACTGTTTCGAATAATTAAATTTTTCCCAGTCACCGGTGCCGCGATTATCTGTTACCACCTGAGTCGTCGTACGCTAGCAACAGGTCGAGTCAGTTTCACATACCGGGGGGCTCTAGTGAGGCCTACTTACAGAAAATAATTTCACCTCCGTTTTTTGCCGTCCAAAGCTTACTATTGTATTCTTTTCTTCGGTCTTTTTCTATTTTCAGCAGAATGTATTTTCCTATTTCCTCGAGTTGCCCGACTTAACGATGATAAAAATGGACCCTCGTTGCCTAACGTACGTAGCCTTTATTGCTGCCTCAGGCTCGATCTTTTGGTGCATTTCCCCCCATGCACCGCGCGTGCACTTGGCTTGCCAAAATAGAGCTGACCCTCACCTATTTATCTCTGTGGAATTAACAGCCAAAAATGACGTAGAAGAGCGTTTTTCGAACCGTTCAGAAATACAGCTCGTTTAATCGGTATGAAACTGCCTAGTGCCTTCGTTTATTCAACTTGCGAATTTAACGTTAAATTACGTTCAGTAAACGTAACTACCAGAAACTGTTCAGATTAACGACCACTATTTTAAGCGCAAATACGGCCTGTGGACTCGTTTTCTTCACCAATCAAAACACAGTAGTGCAGATTTATGGGGCCAAGGAAATGGTATATCAATCATATATTTATTAAGCCACCAATGACGCCTGTATTGTGTAGTTTATCACACAATATGTACAGTAGTATATCAGGATGATTTCTATTCACACTTCTGTAATAATTACGTACTATTAAGGGCCATATTCGTTAACCATGGATTTTAAAATTGTTTGGTCAATGTAAAATGCATATCGCGCGCAAAAAAACAACCTAAACAGCACCATATACTCACTCTTCCGGAATTTCATTTTTTAAGGAATAAACGCAACTGGGACTTTTACACTGGCGAATAAACAGTCCGAGACTATGAATTAGGTAAATCACGAACTCGGGCGGCGAGTTCGTTCAAATTAGCTAAATTCAGAGTCGAGACTGCTTATAAACTAGTAAAGGTTGTCTGCGGTATTTTATTCTTGTCTACAACACCCGGAAGTAAGATTAACCGCCAACAAATGGAGATATAGTTCTATATCTTTGTATCTCTAACGTGAATAAGCAGCTATGGTAACTCTTGCGTTAGTTCGATCGAAGTACAATGGCATTGCGTACATCAACAAAGACAGGGAGTTGCGAGTTGTGCGTCTTTTCCA
>JAODTK010001019.1:0-12163 GCA_026419785.1 Sclerodactyla briareus
ATGGTTAAAGCCAATGTGACGAAGGAAATTGTTGTTGCACAAAAACGTGTCTCAACAAGCAATGTGTCTTACAGATCTCCTTCTCTGTATAGTTCTATGCTGAACATAGCCCAGGAACAAAGCAAGCCGAATGACACATCTTCAGTTGCCTATTTTTCAGTTTAAAGTCATTAATGTTCAACGATTTTATCGTTCTGCTAACACGATTTTTTATATGTTATGCCGACTAATGAGAAAATGTGATGAAATTAAAATGTCATATATAATAGTGGGTAATCAGACCTTCGTTAAATTGCAAAAACAATATGCCTAGCTAGCTTAACAAGCTGCATTATAAATGACGTCGTATAGAAAAAACGATTAAACTCGGCCTAGTCTTCGATATAATAGAATCTGAGAGAATGTTAAAAGTTAGGCAACGAGAGCAGTTGCGTAGCTACGGGGGAGGCCCTAATAGCATAACCCGACATTTGGGAAGGCTATAGGCCTTGCCAGAAAAACAGCATCTGTCCGTGCATGCGAGGCGGTGATGTCTATACGTGGAACCAATTGTATATGAATCTTCTTTATTCACGCGGTCTCCCCATTCTATGTGACCATTGACCAATGAAACATTTTTACCTCTAAAAACATTCGCGCGCTACGCCCGCGGTGGGATGTCGTTGACACATTCTCGGGAGATATTCTTTACAAACCTGTCCAAGTTGCGTGTCTCAAAATTGAAAGTAACATCGTGACCCACCCCCCCTCCACCCCCCCCCATCTGCAGTGCCACCCGTGACCGCCCTACCTGCGTAGCGCGGAGCCAAGGAATAATAAGAGTTTTCATTCCACCAAAACTGCCTAAAAGGCACATCAAATGGTTGCACCTAAGCTCCGCAAGTGTAATTATGATGATCTAGGCGGTATGAAAGTGAAATTTTCCCTTACAATCAGACACTCGCCCTCTCACCTTCAAAACGGATTGACTCCCTGTTCACATTCTAGCATTCTAGCCTGGTACAACGGAATACCAGACATTGGAAAAAAAACTTTTCCACACAACCTTGGAGATTTTCACCCAAATGGGAAAATATTTTCCCCAAAGGGTCCTAAGTATCTGCCCAGTATAATGACGTCAACTATACAGTCACCGTGTGGCAGAAGATTAGGGGAGTTAGGGCAAAACCCATATCTTATCATCCGGGGCACCGCATATCAAGTTGAGATGAGGTGGGGGGGCGGGGGGGGCAAGGGCGGATCTAGCCAACACTGAAGGGGGGGCAGGGTCGACAGGGGGCGCCCCAGATTTTTTTGCCAATTATTCTGGACTATCTAAGCGGAAGCGCGACATCGGTTGGCGCAGAGCGTACACGAAAATGTGGAATTGAGCCTCTCAGATCACCAGGAAAGGCCTTCCCAGCTGCAGAAAGGCTGGGATAATCGGGTATTTTTATTAAAAATACTATTATACAATAATATTATTCCCTAATTTTTTTTTTGGGGGGGGGGTTAAAGAAATTGGGGGGAGGCCAAAAACCCCTACCCACACCCCCCCCCCCCCCCCCCCCCCCGTAGATCCGCGCCTGCGCAAGATTTAAGGAGCCGCGATGGAGTAAAAAATTGAAACAATACATGTTCCCAAGGCCAGAACCGGGACTAATTCGGATTAAAACACACATTCACAATATGATAAACGAATGTTGACGTTGCACGAGCAAGTGGTTAAGTAGGCCTATGAAGGGAAACCATGTATATAAAGCGGCCAGATGAAGACATCAGTTTAGACTGAAAAACATGGCACATGTGACATATACAGGAATCGCGGTTTCGTAGTGCGATAACGGGAATATCAATCTAAGTTAAGGCTGATTCGCTTTTCGATTTCGATCAGCTTGTCTGCGATATACGTAAGGAAGCTAGCTGTGAAATAGGTGAGGCAGTGTTCAGGTGCGGATTAGAATTGCGGTTAGAGGGGCGCAAAATATTTGACAAAGGGGGGTTCAGGATAACCTTTGCACAATCCAAGCGGAGGCCCCACCGTTGGCGCGCAGCGTAACAGAATGGGCGCCGAAACCGGGGGGACGGGGTGGGGGGGGACCATGTCCCCAACCAATAGTCGAGATGCCTCCCCATTGACTTGTGTTTCCAAACACTATTTTTTTTATGGCCATGTCCCCCCCCCACCCCCACCCCCCACCCCACCACCCCAATATCGGAGACCGAATCGGCGCCAAGAAAATTGTGTGGCTCAAAACCGTCCACATGGCCGGAACCGGCACTTCCTGGGTGTCTAAGTTACATGTACCCAGGATGTTCTGGGACGGTGTTGTTTCAAGGAAAATTTTGCTCTCTGGAGTTTGGACGTGGCTCAGAAGCAAATAACAGTTAGGAAAAAAATTCCAACATTATTCATTGGAAGCCTCTAGGTTCGGTATATAATGAATGAACAATTCCCATCGACATACCATCCCTTCACCATGCATGCCCAAGGTCAAGCTGCCAGTCATTGTCCATTCTCCTCAAATAAAATTAGTTGCAAAAGAGGGCCTTGGGCAGTGGTTCACCAGCTGTTTCATTCTGGGGGCCAAGGGGGGGGTGGGTCACAGATATTTGCCAGGGGGGGGGGACCAAAATTATCATCTACGCGGAGCGCCATCATCAGTTGGCGTGGAGCGTACTAGAAAAATAGGGGGTTTACGAGCGACCCCGATGGCCGGAACTGACTTTACAGGGAGTTTTAAGCTGCTGCCATGTCCAAGCTTCAAACACGTCTCAAGCGGAAAAAAAAAATTCACAAAACAAAAATAAAATCTAAAAAAAGCTCTCTATATTTTTTTTCAGATGGGCGCGGCCGGGTCGCCCCACTGGATCCGAGCGGTGTTGTGTAATTAGTGACATTTTTTAATGTCGTACATCCGCGTAGAGGGCGCCGGACATTTAATAGAAGCTTAGTTATGGGGCCGGGTCGTCAGTAGTTGTGGGCTTCCAAGTAGTTTGTCCATGGCATTATACGCGCTGACAAGAAGTAGCTTAGATAATTCGGCTAAGCTAAAAAAATGTTTTTGCTGCGGTTTTCAGCACGAAATTTCATGGGGGGCTGTACATACTTAGGCAGATAGGCCCTAGGATGTCGGACACAGCTTTGATACATTTGATACATGGAATTATGATTACAATAGCACTTACGCAAAGTAGCAAGGGGACGCATTTCCTGGTTGGGTGGGCGCAAATCCACACCCAAAATCGTGAAGGGGGGGGGGGGCAAACTGCCCTAGGTGCCCTCCCCCTGTATCCGCACTGGGGGCGGGGGGGCGGGAGCACCCCGCGCGCAAGGAAGAAAACAAATGTAAAAAGAAAAAACCAACTTGCCGGCGTGAGACGTTAAGTTAAACTTGAAATGGCCGCAGCTAAATCATCCGGGAAGGCGTAATTTTCCGGCAATCTGGGTGCTCGTAAACCCAAAAATTTCTGGTATGCTCCGCGCCGTGTATTGATAATTTGGTGCCCCCCAATCGGATGCCTGTGCCCCCCTTGTGCCCCAGAAATGAACAGTCACTGCCCAAGGCACTCATTATTATTCGAGAGAATGGGACAAAGGCTGGTGCAGCATGACCTTGCTCATCGCATTGTGAATGGATGTTTTGTAATGTAGATGATGTAGATCCCAATCATAGAGGCATACATGAATAATTTGGTGAAATTTTTGTTCAATATTTTGTTATTCCTTTCAGTTTTTTGCTTCTGATCCACGTACAGACTCAGAAGCTAGCAACATTTTCTCAGCACCGAGTCCAGAACATCTGGATACATGTAATTAAACACGTCAAGAGTGCCGTTTTTCCGACCATATGGAGGATTTGTGCAACGAAAATTTTCCTTGTACGCTGGTCGTCAACTCGTGGTGACCATAATTCGGGCAACGAATATAGGAGAACATTCAATTATGGATGAATCAAAATAGAAAAGGATTACCAAAATATTTACCAATTAGTGCCCAACTTTTTTGATTGAATCCCTCTAATTTTGGAAAATTGCGCCCTCTGCGCGCAATAGTCTATTTCTGTGATCATATGCTTCACTGTACATGGTTTGCAATAAAATGTAGGCAACTTTTGAGATTCGGGAAATTTCATTCTTATAACATGACAAGCTGTGATGTCAAACCGCCTCTTCAAAAGGTTGGCTAGCCACTAGTGAAATCCTTCAAATAGGTCGGTGAAGTGCATTTCTCCCTCTAGGGTCCTCAACTTTCTAAAATTTTCTCGGTAGCGCTCCTCGCCAAACCAAGGTGCGCTCCGCTTAGATGGCAATGCCCCCCCAGCAAAATCTCGGCCCCAGCGCCCCCCACTGGAAAAATCCTGGCTACGCCCTGAACTAGAGGGTTGTCACCCACACCCATCTCAGGAAAACGACGACTCTACATAGTTTGAATGTTCAAGTCATATTGAGGAGATTCTAGGCTAAATTAAAAACGTTAAAACACCACGTGGGATCAAGAACAGTACGATTATTGTCGCAGACCCTGCTCTTGACGGTCATGGAAAAAGTATATCGATATGATTAATGGTGCACTATAGAAGTCGAGTATATAAGTACTTCCATCACATGTAGACGGATGCCACGTACCGAATACTTTACCAGGCGCATAGGAACCACACATTTTATCACATGCGAAAAGGTACCGGTAACACGTCTCTAGCTGTTATCATTAAGACCGACAATGTCCAAATCTTCAAGAAAGAATTTAAAATTCCCCGCGACTCAGCCCCACCACTTATAGAGGTTTCTTCTTTATTATGTATTTATGTGTCCAAGTGGTGTAGGACAACTGCCAGTATGGTTTTATAAGGGGCGCATATACTAGCGGAGAAACTGAAATGCGTCAGTCGAACGCGATGTTCATACGACTTTCCGTGACGGAGTTATAGTCCCTTTGAAAGTGTTGTATGTGAGGCATTCCAAACCGGAGTTCTACGACTTTCCGTTACGGAGTTTTATTCATTTGAAGGTGTTTGTTAGTGTGAGCACTACCGAGTGGTTAGCACGGTTGGTAGAGGGTCGGCCTTCCACCCGTATGCCGGGGTTCGATCCCCGGGCGGGTCATACCAAAGACTTTAAAAAAAAAAAAAAATGTGACCTTTGTTCTTCTCTGCTGGCGCTCCAGCATGAGGGATAGGACATGTCAAAATGTGGGGTAGCACTCTGTAATTAGTTGCCGGTCGGGGGCGTGTCAATACCCCCTCCTTCACAGTAAGTACGTGCAAAAGAGGCATCGCCGTGTTCCGTGTACCTGGTGACGTTTGCCGCTGACCATTCGTCGTGCGATAAGCCAGTCCGCACCCTTGCTTGCCGGGGCCTCTAAGGTATGGATCCTTTGTCCGGCAAGTGATGAGTAAAAAAAAAAAAACAAAAAAAAATTGTATTGCGAAACTCGAGGCCTCCCATCATGCAATAATAACTGATGTCATACTTACACAACCATGCAAACTCTTGTTTTCTATTGAATTCAAATCGCAGAATCTACGACAAGTGAAAATGCAAAATCATTTCTGGAACGAAGTTAATGTTTAGGAGTGTCATAATGCAGCCAAATGCATCTAAGCACTTGAAATGTAAAAAAAAACTCTAAAGTGAGGAGAGGGATTTGGAGGTCCCTTGAAAGTGAGATTTGGACCAACTCCCCAAGAAAGAACTTACTGCCCTCGATTCATGTTTGGCAGACAAATTTACAAGATTCGAGCAGCAAATCTCATCTAAGGCATTTGACATGCAAATTATTTTCGAACGAAGTGAGTGTTTTGTAGTGCTATTGTGGCACCAAATTGAATCTGAGGCTGCTTGGAATCAAAAATTTCCCAATTGGGTAGGACATCGCGATCCACGAAAGTGAGATTTCCGATAAACTTCGGCCAAAGAAGGGAACTCACTGCCCATCGATAAATGCAGAAAAATCGCAAGATCCGGCAGCAAATCGCTTCTTAACATTGAAAATCAAAATTTAGGATCCTATATCGCAACCAAATTGCATCTACGGCCACCTGAAAATGTTTTGTTTTCGCATTTTGGCGATGTTGGCAGCAAATTCCAAGTTTAAATCCAATGCATCTAAAGACATGTCAACATGCACAATTAAAATTCTGAAAAGAAGTGTGTTTCTCTATATATAGAACGATATATGTACTATATATATACTATAATTGCACCAATTGCACAAGGGCCACCTAAAATGTCAAAAATTTCCTAAAGTGAGGGAAGAGGTAATTTGGGCGGTCCCGCGCTGAAAGGTGAGGATTAGACCACTCCCAAAGAAGGAACGACTTCCCTCGATTTGGGTAGCAAACATCACAAGTTTAAAGCAGCAAAACGCATCTAACGACATGTGAAAATGCACATTTATTTCTGGAAAGAATCGCTGGATGTCCTATATTGCCCAATTTGCATCTAGGTCACCTGAACCGCAAATTTTGTCTAAGATGGGATAGGGGGAATCAGCAGTCTCCTAAAAGGTTATATTTTAGACCACTCAGAAAGAAGGGCCGTCACTGCTGCTTTGATTTTTCAGAAAAATCACAAGGCGCAGATTACTTTAATAGCATCTACTAAGAACCTGTGAAATTGCAAAAAAAATATTTCTTGAGGAACGCGTGTTTTTTTGAATGCTTATAAATGCTATAAATTGCATCTAAGGCCATTTGAAAATGCAAAATCGCCAGAGGGGCAGGGGACACCCCCCTCCCCTTAACCCACTCCCCCAATCCGCCATCCACTTCAGCCACCCCCCCCAAATCACAATTTCGTTCCTACGCCTGAATGCTATAAAGTGGAGGTCCCTCAATGCGAGTTTATCGAATGTTCACCCAGCTGTTTGTCACTTACCACTCAGTATACCAGATTCATTGGAAAGGGTTCAGCCCATTCATGCGCCATGTAAGGATCGCTCAACCGTGACCTGAAACGATAACCTGTTTTTTAAAGTTTGCGAACCCGTATCCACACGTGTCACAGTTTGGCATGCATGTCGATAAAGTTTCGCTCACTACCTGGCCCCTATCAATAACGAACATTTAGCCTTATCCTTAAGTGGTCGTTCTCCCCCTGAAGACTCATTGAAGCCAAAACCGAAGAGGATTACCATCATGTAAAATCCGGGTAACAACCAGGTAAATGCAATAGGGTTCATCTACCATATACTATGATACTTGCCTGATAGAACTTTATTGATACCTGTTTGGTGTTGTTTAGCTATCGGGCTGACGAGGAGTGTCACACATACACACTCCCACACACGCCCACAGCGCACGCAGACCCACAAACGCACACTCACACGCACACACCTACGCAATGTGTGACCGCGTAGATTCCTTTCCGTAGACAAGAATAAAAAATATCGTTCCAATCCTTAGGAGATACATTTGGATAATGAACCCTTCACCCGGATCGCGCGTACAGCTTCTAAGGCCTACCTGAAGAATAGGTATTCTAGGGACAGTGTCCTATAGTACGTAATCGATCATATTCATAACGATTACGTCAGCTCGATACTAGAACTTGTCCATTGAATGAGTCCGATTGAACTGTACTGTGTAACTTACAAGTACTACCGTTCCTGGGCTTGCTACCTACACGAGCAAGTAAAAAGGCTCGAAAAGAGACACAGTAGGCCACAGAGTATTAATTCATTTCTTTGTAACTACTGGATCAATCGTGAGTCGATCACCTATGTGAGACATATTAATAACAAAAGCAAAGAAAACAGATTGCGAAATGAACGAAACTTACTATAAGTATTCCCTTTGCTGTCTCATTCATTGTATGTTCACAATCACATTTTAGCCTGATTGACCTGACTGACTCTGTCCACCACATTGGCCTATAATATGCTACGTTCCCAGCACTACTTTATCATGCATAGCCAATGCTATAGACCAATATCTCAAATAGATTGAAGCCTGCTTCAAAGGGAGATTACGTTGTCTGATGAGTTATGACAAGTTTGGAAGACATTTATCAGAAGGCCCATGCAGTCCCAACATGAATGTATCATGTGCATGCATTCCACTCTGTCCCCATTCAACATAAGAGTCCAAACTGAAACTAACTCCTAGCATGACAACTTCGAACGAACAGAAAAACGAAAGCTCATGAAACGAATGAGAAAGCTTGGTTTGGGTTTCTCCGCTGCATTGGGGTTTCTCAACGGAATGCGCGATATAAATGCCTATCGTTTATCCGTGACTAAGTCAGAAGAATCTATGTACACAGAACCAGTTGGTGTAGATGTGTGCGCATGTACCGCCCAGCTTGTAAACATGATAACGTGACTCCACCTGAATAGAGTAAGCTCCTACTTGGTGTGTGTGTTCCCCGGATAGTACATGAACCCTCTGTTTTGGGGCTTCAGGGTCGAGTCACCAGAGGTCCGAAGTTTGAAAACCGTACAATACAACGATAGGTCCCCGAACGGTGTTTGGTCCGGTCAGGTGAGATTATTTGTGATAGCTTCTTTATGGCATACGGGACCCTATTGTCTTCCGTTTAGGGTTGGGGGTAATTTTATCGAATAGAAATTTTTTTGAAAAGGCAATATTTTGCCAATTCGGCGGTAGCACGATAACTCGACCCCGTCCTGGATGGATCAATGCTCATACTTGGGATGTGGTGTTCTTTCTAATGATGAGTAGCATGAACCCTATTGTTTTTTGGGTCAGGTCAGAGGTCATCTGAGGTCAACAGAGGTCAAAGTCCTAAAACCTTGTAAACACTATCAGTCCGAATGGTTGGTCTATCCAGGTTGAAATTTGGTGGGAAGCTTCTTATCTGGGAGAAAAGGACCCTAGATATTTTTAGTGTATGTCGGGGGTGAATTTGGTCCAAACTAGACAATTTGGGAAAAAGTCGATCTTTCGTCATTCTGGCTTGTAACGAAACCGACTCCACCTAGTGGATGAAGCTCACACTTTGGTAGGTGTGGTTACCATGATGTACTGACTCCCGTATCATTTTGGGGTCAGGTCAGCAGGTGCACCATGGTCCAAAGTCCCGAAATTCCAGAAAGGTTGCTCTGATCGAGTTTGACATCGGGTATAGTTTTCTTATGTGAGTACAGGAACCCTATCGTGGTTTTGGTATGGTCGGGGTTGGAATTTTTGTGCAAAAATAGAAAAATTGGTGAAAGCGTCAATATTGTGGCCAATTTTGGCTTGTACACCTGATAACTTGACCCCACCTGGAGTGATGTTGAAGGTCACACTCATATGTGTGTCCCCATTAATGATACATGAAACCTTTTGTTTTTTTGTGTCAGTGTCAGAGATCCTCTGAGTCCACCAAAAGTCCAAGTCTTAAAATCTGTAACCATGAATGAGTTCCAAATGGTGTACGATCAACTTGAATTAGTGATATTCGTTCTTATGGGAGTCAGAACCCCTATTGCTTGTTATTTGGGGTGGTGTTGAATTTTGGTCGAGAAATAGAAATTTGGGAAATTTAATATGTTGCCAATTTTTGGCTTGGTTAACTGATACAACTCTAACCCCACCTGTATGGCTGATCTTCACCTTGGTATGTGTAGGTTCCCCATGAGAGTACATTACTCCTATTTGTTTTTGGGTCAGGTCGAGGTCAAAGTTAGAAAACATTGTAAACACATAAGGTCCATACTAGTTGGTCCGATCAGAGTTGAAATTGGGTAGATAGCTTTCTTATGGGGAGCAGGAACCCCATCCCATTGTTTTCGGTTCGGCCCGGGGTGTATTTTGTGCGGATAGAAAATTTGAGTATTTTTGGCCAATTTTGGCTTTGTAAACCCAATAACTCGACCCCAGCCTGGATGATAAGCTCATACCTTGCACATGTGTTGTTCCCCATGATGATACAGACCCTTTTGTTTTAAGGTCACGTCAGAGGTCAACAGAGGTATCAGTCTGAAAACTCCTTGTTAACAGGGTAAGTCCGAATTTGGTCGTTCTGATCAAGTTGAAATGTTATGTATAGCTTTCATTATGGGGATACGACCCTATCGTTTTTGGGTTCAGGTCAGAAAATTCTGAGACAAGGTGAAAATGTGATATTTTTTGGCCATTTTTGCTTGTACACAAGATACCTTACCCTACCTGGATGGATGGAAAAAGCTCATCCTTGGTATGGCTTTGTTTCCATATGAGTACATTATGAACCTTATGTTTTTGAGGTCAGTTCATAGTTCATCTGAGGTCACCAGAGGCAAAGTGTGGGATCATAGTCAGTGTTCTCCCACAGGTCCATTTTGTCCCGGGTGTGACGCCGCCTGGGGAGGTGTCTAATATGGCAAAAAGAGGTGAGGGGCACTCCCCCTCGCCTTTGAAATTTTGGCCCTCGAAAAGTGTCGGGGTAGGATGACAATGGTGCAATATTGGTGTGTGCCATATTTGCTTGGCATGTACTCCCAGAAATCTCCAGTTTACAGGCAGTGTTTTCAATTTTCCCTATGATGCAAAGTGAAAAAAAAAAAAAATCAAATCGACCAATTATTGAATGAAAACTGTCCAAGGCTTCCAGTCGGAACTGTGATGCTTCCTTCCCACATATTCGCAGAGGGATAGTAGCCAATGTCGTCTATTCAGTGAGTGGAAGCTACAAAGAGGGGTAGTATTATAAGCGCTGTGACAACATACGGCCCCTTTGCCCCTGATCCCCTTGAGGCCCCCACAGTCTCTCCAACACTACCTGCCCCAACCCTAACCCTAAGGGGAACCACCGCCCTAGCCACGCTCACCCAGAGCGGATCCGTAGACACAAAACTCACCTCAGCAATCCTTCTGAGTGGTGCACCCACCTTTCTGCGTAGCTTGGTTCTCAACGCACGTAACGGACAAAATAAAGCGCATTGACAAGCATCGTGTATTATAATAAAAATACTATTTCGCTTTGGCACAAGCTGAGAGCATGTTTTTCTGCAGTGAATCGCCTCGGCCCGTGTTTGACACCTGTCCCAGTAGCCGCCTACCAGATCGCGCGAGAGGTTTCTTAATACTGTGTATTGAACTTTTTGAATTGTCAAGTTGGGTACTCGACTCGACCCTTGGCTTCGATTCTAGTGTTTTACCAATGTCCTAACCATGCTGCTATTGACCGATCAGGCGCTTGACTTTCTGTGCATACTCTTCCATGGATTCTCCACTCTTCTATAAATCAGAGCCTGGTACCGCGAATGACAGACCGCGGACATTCAAGTCTAACCAGACATCGGCTGTTTTTCTGAATACTTTTTTCTCAATTGATTTTTTTTTCTCTTAAAATTGGGGAACATTTAGACAATCATTGTAGTGTTCACCCGATCATGCGGTTCGGTATCAGATTGGTCCGATTATAGCATGATCGGAATCGGTATCAATAAATTGCCCATGGAAAAGTTCCGATCATAAATACAGTGATTCGGCACAACCTAGAGCGACCTAAACTGGAACAATTACTGTTCAAAATTGACCGACACGACCGCTAAATATCGTGTATGCTGATTGCTGAAACAGACATGTTTGGTAGTTTGCTACATGTTTTTAGGCACGTAGCCCCCCTCTGCCTTTCCGATAATTACAATCCCCCAACATGAACACATTCACTGCCTGTCCAAGTAGCCTACACAAGCCAATAAAAACTGGCATGCTGACTACGTAACGATTGCCTAAATTTTTGCAGGGAAGACCAAGCAATCACGAACCTCAAAGTTTTGTTGTAAATTGTGAACAACATTGCTAACGCTGTAACTTACAATTCTTTGCTCACCACTTATTCATAAAATACGTCCCATTATATTGAAGAGTTGTTATTAGGCCTACGCAATAACAGTTGAATTTTCCAACATCGGCGATCTCACCCGATCCCTTGTTCCCGAGATTTGGTCCTAACTATTATGTCAATACAATAAAGCCCCATGGTACTGTATGCGGAGAGAATCGACTGAATGTGAAAGCGACTGTCTACAATTCATAGCGATAGATGTACGTCATGCATACAGTGTTGGTCTAGATGAGTCATGTTGTATTTGAACCTATGGTGTATGCAACTCGTGATGAACGAGCCAGTGTGAGCGCGCGCAACGTTGATGCGGGAAATTTCTTGCTTCTTGTGTATAATGTAGCTCGTAAATTGGATCTTGGGAGTCCAGTTTATGTCATGAGTGTAGGTTTTGAAGAATCGACAAACA
>JAODTK010001020.1:0-12537 GCA_026419785.1 Sclerodactyla briareus
CCAACACATATTTCAAGAACTCATTTCATGTTTTCATCTTTTAGAGTTTTTCTCAAGGAAAGAAAACTTTGAAAAATGAATCAGTGAATCCCCACTCAAATTAGGCAACTATGAAACTAGATTGTGTGCAGGACGTTACCGCCCCCGACAGAATTGTAAAATTAATTCCTTACAGGACCCATTTCGAAGATATCCATAATACCGTACTTGTATAGCCTAACTACGAATGCCACCATGTATAAGTATGTAGGAAGAAAGGCGGATGGTAGCACACGGCGATCTCAATCTGAAGCGATGAACTCAGCAAAGAAAGAAACAGATTATGGCGCGACGAAAAACGCGCGCGAAAATCCATTGTCAAGCTTCAAGATAGGAATTTTCATAAAGAAGGTTGGAAATATAGTATTTACTTGCGGGAGGGAAACAGGGGGGAAAAAAAAGAACAGGGGGGGGGGGGGGTTCCGACGGGGGACAGGCCCCCCACGGTCTGCAGTTCGGTAACCGACCAAGATCAGCAAAGTACCAAACAAACGTCTCGGAACGAAACGTGGGCGGGGCAGGCGGGCAGCCGAGGGGGAGGGTGAGAGGGGGAGACCGCCCTCTTGCCCCACTCCGGTTACGCTACTGCCTCGTGAGACACCGTGCTCCACATTCCGGCCTACCGGACCCTGTGGGACCCTAAGTGGACTTCAGTATTTGCGAGATCTCACCCTCAACGACTCTGTTGAGCTGAAGGGGTAAAGTTCGATGGGAATGATTTAGCTTGAGGTAATAATAATGATGTATGAATGACGAAATGCTAGATGTGTCCCTTCTGAGTCAATGTCAACGGAGATGGGAAAAAACCAAAACTCATGAAGTCAGCACCACTTTTGCGAAAATCGTGATCGTCGGATAAGTGGTGGCGGGGGGGGGGGGGGGTGGGGGCCTAGGAGAGGGTCACATTTTTGAATCCAGAAATGGAACGAACAGGTCATTTCCAACACTTTGACACCAGGCCCTACTTGTACTCCACCTAAATGCTTACCCCCGCGCCTCAAAATGCGGGATTGTGCAATTTCAGACGAAATGATGTGATGCTGGCAATGGCGTAGATTTGTTTCTGGCATGGGGGGGGGGGGATGATCCGCGATACTAACTGAGCGGAGCGCCACCATTGGTTGGCGCGGAGCGGCCCAGACAATTTTTCTAATATTTCTATTTTCTAATTTTTCAAAATTTCTAAGACCCTTCAGATGTCTTGAAAGGCACATTGCCGGTGTGTTGAGCTGCATTTAACCCAGCCGTCAAATATGTATCGCTTGTATGCATCTTCAATTGAATGAGGAAAAAATCAATCTATGGAAATCTCGATACATATCCGATGATACAAGGAATCAAATCTACTATGCAAACTCTACATTCCTTCCCTCTGCCATCTAAGTCGAGCGCCATCATCGGTTGGCGCGTAGCATCAGGAGGGAGAAAAGAAATTAAACAGACGTGAACAGACTCCCAGACTTGCAAGAAATGGCACTTCTCAACTTATGGGCAGTAAGCCACATCACTGAAATTGACAATAAATTTCAGAAAACTTATAAATGTTTATTCCTTACAATTCTCCATCGTGGCCTTCATCCCACCATAAATCTACTCTTAGACGGGTATTCTGCTGCCGCTCATAGACCGTTCCAATTGGGTTCAGTAGAGGTTGCCCGCATCTTAGAAATTTGCGCGAACATTTGTTTCCGTTGCATATAGCTTTCATCAAGAAGCAGCACATCAGGCTGTTATAAACAAAAGGATTAGAAGTAGACTATAAACTCTAGTCATTGGTTATGTGCAGTGTTAGGAAAAATGCCAGTTGGAATCCAGCATAGTGGTGGGGGCCACATGAATCGTATCCCAAACCAAGGGTGGCGCCAGCGGGGGGGGGGGGGGGCGAGGAATCCTGGTGCCACCCCTGTCCCAAACTAAATTCTTCTTGTGGTATTCCATATGTTCACCGCACTTGTAGATGACACGTATGGAAAAAAGCATATTTGCCCAATCTGACGAAGTCACTGTGCATGGGCCTCGGTATGATATATGGAACGGAAAAAAATAGAAAACAGCGCGCGATTTTTTTTGCTTTTGGGCCCATACTTTAGGGCAATCTTAATATTAGAAATATGTGTCAGGTCTATGTGTTAGGTCCGTATTGTACTTTCGTTGCTACCCTCATTTCATTTTTTTGGGGAATGCATGCCTGGATCATTGGGGGGGGGGGGGGGGGGGGATGGTCACATAGGCCATCCCCAACATCAAATATTGAGTGGGATTTATATTCCCCCACCCCACCCCCACCCCTCCGCGATCCCGCTATGGGTGCTGGGGTATAGAGAGGATAAACAATGTTAAAACCGAGCAATGAAGAAAAAAACAGGTAATTTCCAGCATTTGGACACCTCACCCAAATTGTACCCCAGCCAAATGACCCCATCGCCCAGAAATGTGCGATTTTTACATTTTCAGCCGAAAGAATGTGGAAACGGGGATAGAAGATAGAGGGGTCGAACTTGAAGATTCTGAACCCCAGAAATGGAAAGAACAGAACAGGTCATTAGCCTATTTCAGCTGAAAATGAACAAATCGCACATTCCTGGGGGTTGTTGGGATCAACATTTGGGTGGGGCACAAGTGTGAGTGAGGTGTCAAATGATTGGAAATTACCAGTTCTTCTCGCTTCCATATATTTCTACGAGAAGTAGAAGAGAGTATGTGCGCTGCTCACAAGTAATAATATGTTGCTTGGGAATGTTTCATTGCTCATTCCAGATGGAAAACCAAACCAGCTAAATTCGCGGAAGTGTTACCAATGTAATATGAACGTATTTGTTTACACAACAACAGATCGGGTGAGGATCCTCTAGGCTCTACTCAGTGAAGCCTTTATTTCAGGCTGCATAGTATCCTGATCCATGTTTGAACAATACCCGCTGTACCCATTTTCAAAGGTAAAAAATGATGGAAGAGCTGAAAGTGGGTGCATCCCCAGGAACTGGTTTTTGTATGACACAGAGTGGCGGACAGCAATGGAGATGTGTTCATGACATAATCAAAGACCATTTGAGCAAATACCTCCAGCTAGAGACCCTGATCAGCATGTCCTTTTCTGCTCTATGATGGTCACAAATCCCACATTTCCATGCCTCTCATTGACTATGCCCTTTCCAAAAGATAATCCTTTTTGTGCTCCCGCCACACACCAGTCACATCCTCCAACCACTGGATATTGGCACTTTCAAGCCTTTCAAGGACTATTACCATACTGAGTGTCAGAGTCATATGAGGAAGAACTTGGGTCAAATTGTTACAAGGTACGATGTTTGTCAATTAGTGTCAAAAGCACATTCAAAGGCATTTAGTGCAAGCAACCTCATATCATCATTCAGGAAGTCTGGAATTTTCCCCTTGGACAAATCTGCAGTTGACAAAAGTCACATCCTGGCTGGAGATCTCCTCAGACCCAAGACCCCCTCAATAAAGAAGAGTACCTCCACTAATACTCCTTCCACTAGTGACTTGAAAACTTTTCTGGATGGTGAAATCCCAAACCAGTCAATCAGCCTCCCAAAAGGAAAAAATTGCATATCAAGCCTTTTGGATGTGGCAATTACCGAAGACCACATTATACTCAAAATACGTAAAGTT
Organism: Sclerodactyla briareus; assembly: GCA_026419785.1. Lineage (NCBI taxonomy): Eukaryota > Metazoa > Echinodermata > Holothuroidea > Dendrochirotida > Sclerodactylidae > Sclerodactyla > Sclerodactyla briareus. The sequence continues at coordinate 3,673 of JAODTK010001020.1, forward strand.
TTGCAGGAATGGGGCAACTGGAAGACAGCCCAAAGTAAAGCAGCCCCATCAAAACCCATGCCAGTTGTAATCCCTGTCGCAGTCACATGCTGACAGTGACACAGATGATGAGACAGAGTTCTGTTGTATTTGCAAGCAATTTTTTATACCCCCATCATTGAGGGAATTTTTCAGGATGAGGTGAAATTTGTGGACTGGGTCAATGCACCTGTGGTCATTGGTGCCCTCCTTGAGTTCTGTGTGCCTCATCCAAGGTTGCATTGGTTGGAGAGGAATGACTTTCGTGCCCACACTGTAACAGATGAGAATGAGGTAAGGAATTCTATTATTGAAACCTATTTTAAATTTCTTATTCATGCACAGGTTCAATTTTTCATAGGTCTGCCCTGTTAAGAGACCTGTGAAACTTCCACTCATGCCGGTACCTACAATAATTGTTAGCAGAATTGCAATACAACAGCTTGCTTCACAGCTGGGCTGAATTGTTATGCTGGAGGAATTCGAAACTGACGTAGGTGGGGATATCTATTCATACTATGAGTGGTGTGGGACAGTGTCGACACAGTGGTGCAACGATGTACTCCTTGTGGAAAACTCACTATATAGACGTTGTTACCCTAAACCAATACCGAAATGCGAAATTGACAATGGGTTCAAAAATATGTTTTTCCACAGCTGTCGTGTCGCATTCTTCTTTCGGTCATTTTTACACATTTAAGGGCCGGTCACCTATAACATTTTCTATGTTCTGCTACACGATCTTTTAGATTTCAGCTGAACCAGGCAGGAGAGGGTCTGTGTGGGAACAATTGTCATGAATACTAGTACATTATCACAATACCTTCTCAAGATCGAATGTGTTCGAAAAAAACCTCATGCCTATCTACGTCAATATCGAAAAATGGGTAAGGTCGTACGATAAATCGTGAGCTCAACGATAAATAGGAAAAGGTGATTATCAAAACGCCGGGACGGGCTTTTCCCATTGGAATGGTTGGGCAAATAGCGAATCAAGTCCTCCATTCATGTGGTCAGGGTGTTCCAGCCGGCATATAATAGGCCCGTATTAATCGGCCTACCATGATATCGGATCGTTTTCACGACACGATATCGTATAGAGTGTGGCCGCCCTTTATGCATCCTTCGGTCGAATGTCCAATTGAATTGTAGGTGAAACAGTGGTGGTTCCGAAACTTATGTAAGTATTACTACGTGTATTTTTTTTCTCGATCGTTCGACGATTATCGGTTTAGGTGCGCAAATTGAGGTAGGACCATGATATGAAGTTTACGAGGACATGTTACCACAGGCGTGAACTCAGTCCACGTGGAATCCGGATTACGTTTAGTCATTGGAACGGCTTTTGAGGTTCTGCGGGTAGTTGGTAGGTTTCGAAGTAGTGCCTCAGACAAATAGGTAACATATTCTGAAATCAAACGGGCTTGTAAGTTGTAGTTAAGATCGCCTAACAGGAGCTCTTCATGTTGAAAACTGTACACATCTAGAGGTATCAAGCTTGTATTAATGATTAAAATATATTTCTGCAATACTACTTATAATGTGGTAGTTTCCTGGTTCATATAGTCCTGAATACTACGCTGACTCGCGACTGTGTATTCTGGTACCCTACATCGCATGATGAATATGTGTAGGGAAACGGAACTACTCATCGCGAGTTCGGACTAAGACATCCCACATGGGGGCTACACTTACAGCACCCACAGTTCCCCACACTGGACTTGCTAAAATGGATGCCACTGAGCCTATTGAACAGTGTGTAGACCTTCTTAATGCCAATTGGAATGCACTTGCGGCCTGAAATGCCAATTGTACTGCACAGTTTAAGGTTGTATGGAGCGTTACTGAACATAATTGTGGTAGTGTCGGTAATGAGTTGTGGCGATTGATAGAAGCTTGGTTTTGTTGAGTAGAGGAATGGCGCCACTGGACCAAACCACATATTGAAAGTGGTATGGCATAAAACACAAAAAAAAATAAAAAAAAAAATAAAAAATGTGGTTGGGAGAGTAGAGGGGGGGGGGGGGGTACTGGTCGCTGGTAAGCCTAATGATTGTTGAGTATTGACAAAGACGGGCTTTGTTAAGTAGAGGAATAGCAGCACTGGACCAGACAAATATATTTGTGTGGCAGAAAGATACTTCTAAGGCTTCTGTGCTGTATTGTGGGCTATATTTAAAGATATTGTTCCCAACCATGCACAGCTAATTATGGTTTATAGTGTGTTCATATGGGCCAATGGCTTAAGGCAGAGTAGTCTGCGCGAAGTGGTTTTGTATGAACCGTATGACGAGTTTGTTATTCATTGTTGTGTGGAGGGGGGGGGGGAGGTGTATTTATTATCGTGGCAGGACGGTGTTATCATATTGGCCAGAACGGTTCTTTAATCATAATGTTCTGACTACTCATAAGGACAACACCAGGTCCGATATTCCTATAGTAAAAACGGTCCGTTCTACATAATAGGAAAATGTCCGTTTTTTTCAAAAAAAAAAAAAAAACAAAAAAAAAAAATAATAGGAAGATGGTCCGATATTCCATAATCACAAAAAGTCCGATATCCTAAGAGTACACAAAAGCCGATATTCAGTATGAAATTGCCCGATATTCATAATAGGGAGAAGGGTCCGATATTCATGATAGAAAAAGGTCGATATTCATACAGGGAAAAGGGTCGACATTCCACAATCGAAAAGGTCCGTTATTCATCACAGAAAAACTAACACCGGCGTGGCTCTGGCAGGGGATCGGAAATGACGGGAGGTGGAGTGACGAGCAGAGGACAAAGAGGAAGCTGTAAAAGAAAGGAGGCAGAGAACAGGAAAACCATTATATTATATTATATTATATTTATTATATTATAGTTTTTATTTAATATATTATAATTATATTATATTAGATTATATTATCTTATATTATTTTATAATTTTAAAAAATTTGATGGGGGGTGCTTATCGAATATTATGTTATCGTTTATTGTAATGATTTACTAGTATTCATATTCTTTTGGTCTAGTCAGAATACTGTTAGCCCTGGGCGCGATCACGGGGGGGGGGGGAACATAATATCAAATATCACCCCGCCCCAATATTTGGCGGAATGGCGACAAAATCCTATAATAATATGTACAGTTGGCCAAAACAAAAAATGGAACTCATCTTTCTTATTAGATTGTTTAAATTTTTTTTGTTTGGAGCAGGACGGAATGCAAAAAAAAAAATCTTTTCCGTTACATGTATAATCCCGTGGGCCCACGTGTACAATAAATTTTTCAGATTCTGGCACATCTGATTTTTGTCCATACGTGTCATCTTCAAGAAAGTTGTGGTGAACATATAGGTAGGCACGAGGAGAATTTGGTTTAGGACTTGATTCTGTTGCAACCCGTCCCACTACAACAATGCTGGAATCCACTGCCATTTTTTTAACACGGCAGAAAAAAAAAAAAAAAAAAAAAAAAAAAAAACAAAAAAACCAAAAGTTTTTCAGTCTACTTCTGATCCTTAGTGTTCAGATTGGCTTTGCCACCTGGCCTGCTGTTGTTTAATAAAGATGAAAGCTATGTGTAACAAAAACAACGGGGCAGGGATCGTGCACATTAGTAGGGAAGTTTACGTGATTGACTATGGAACTATGGCAGGCTCGGACGGGGCGACAATTTCTGTAAGACATGAGAAATTTTGAGCGGAAACTTTCTGAAAAATGAATCAATGCGCGAAGAATGCACACATTTCCATGACAGTGATGTAGGAATGGAAACCACGATGAAGAATATTTTTAGGAATTTACTGCCATTTTCTGTGATTGCCTACTGCCAAATTCGCGGGAAGTGCCCGCTCCCTGCAATCTGGGGAGGAGGGGGGGGGGGGATCCGTAAGACTATTTTTTCTTGTACGGTACGCGTAAACTGATGGTGGCGCGAATTGTACCGGTAATGAATAACGTCGATCAGTTTCCTTCAGATCAAGGGTGTTTTTCTTGATATAAGATTTCAGAAATTTATGTGTCATTTTGGGGAGTTGCTTACTGCCATAAACATGGGATACTGTTTCGGCAATCTGGGGATTCGTAAGGTTCAAAACTTCCTTGTACCTATACGAGACCATTAATGCTGGCCCAAATTGTAAGGAATAAACACATCGTTCCTTCAAGAACGTCTTTAACTACAAATTTCCTGAAAATTATTGCCAATTTTAGAGACGTTGGCTCACTGCCCACAACAGCACGGGAAGGCCGTTTTTCCATGCAATCTTATGGGTCTGTAAACGAGAATTTTCCTTGTACTCGACGCGTCCACTGATGGTGCGGCTGGACCCGAATTGTAAGGGAATACAACATCGATCAGTTCCCTCAAGAACTTTTCTAGAAATATGATTCTGACTTTATTGCAAATTTTAGGGACGTTTGCTTACTGCCATACGTCCGGGAAATGCCGTTTCCTTCATCTGGGTGGTCTGTAAAACAAAAAGCGTCCAACAACCGACGGTGGCTCGAATTGTTAGGAATAAAGATTGATCAGTTCCTTCAGAATGTTTTTTTTTAAGAAAAAATTCGGGAATTTATTGACGATTTTAGGATGTTGATTACTGCCATTGACCCAGATACCAGTTTCCTCAGTCTGGGGGGTCTGTAAAACTAAAAACTTTTTTCCTTGACCGCTAATCGCCAACCCATGGTGGCGCTCCGCTTAGATATTGGCTACCCACATTGTCACCCCCAATCATTCAACACGATCGCCGCCCCTGCTGTTGCCTAAATTTTAACCATTCTAGGACTAAATTCCATACCAAAAGTTTTTCTCCTCCAATGTATCCTGCAGGGTGTCTACTAACATATATTAAAAATTTCACCTCAACTCTCTGGACACCGCGGTGGCGCTTCTGACATTTGAGATGCCTAAAACGGTAATCCGGCAGAACAGGATCTATCCCTTCTTACGTACCATTGCATGATCGCGTTTTTTTATTCCTTGACTTCAGTGCGAGGAATCTAGCTCATGACAGTCTGTGTGTGTGTGTATTTATGTAATGTTGTATGTGACCCTAGCTTGTGAACACGAATACGTGACCCACTTGGATGGCAAGCTCATACTTGGGTATGTGGGTTCCCCATATGAGTACATGAACCCTATTGTTGTGGGGTCAGGTCAAAAGTCATCTGAAGTCAAATTCAGGTCAAAAGTCCTGAAAACCTGGACACGATAGTCCAGAATGTTTGGTCCGATCGGTGGAAACTAGGTATGCAATCTTTCTTTGGGAGAGTACAGGACCCTATTTTTTTTGGTATACGGTCTGGGGTGAATTTTGGTCAAGAATAGAAAATTTGGAAAGTCCATAATCATCCGTTTTGGCTCGTGAACACGATAACTTGACCCCACTGGATGGATGAAGCTCTACTTAGCCTGCTTGTTCCCTTGTTCCCCATGATGGTTGAACCTATTTGTTTTTGGTCAGGTTAGAGTCATCTGAGGTCAACAGAGTCAAAGTCTAAAACCTGTGAACACGATAAGTCCAAGAGGGTTGGTCTGATCGGGGTCCAGTTTGGTTGTAGCTTTCTTATGGGGAGAACATGGGGGATACAGGAACCCTATTGTGTTGGTGAAAGTCGGGGTGAATTTTGGTCAAAATAGAAAAATTTTTATAAAACATATTTGGTGTTGGTTGGCCAATTTTTATTTTTTTAATTTTTTGGCTTGTAACCACGATAACTTGACCCCTGTAATGTGAACTCATACTTAGCCCGCTTGTCCCCATGAATGAGTACTGAATCCTATTGTTTTTTTGTTCAGGATCGAGGTCATCTGAGGTCACCAGAGGTCACAGTCTGAAAACCTTGTAACACGGGTAAGCACAGAATGGTGGGTCTGATCGGGTTCCATCCAATTTTGGTGTTTAGCTTTCTTATGGGAGTAACAGTAACCACCCTATGTGTTTTTGGTAACGTCGGGTGAATTTGGTACGCAAAAATAGAAAATTGGGGGGGGGGTTGGGGGGGGGGTGGGGGGAAAAGAGTCAATAATTGGTTGGGTTTGGCCACTTTTAATTTACCGCATGAAGCTTGATGAACTGAGAAGGGGACAAGGGGGCCGGGACATGGGGCGGGGGGATAAGGCATCGTCGAAAACCCCACCTGGATGGATCAAGCTCATACCTTGTATGTGGTTCCCCAATAATGGGGATGAAACCTATTGGGGTGCTGGGGGGGGTGGGGGGTGTGGGGTCGAGTGGTCCAAGGTGGGCGGAGGGAGGGTGCTGCTGTTTAACCAGAGGTCAAAAGTCGTGGAAAACCTTTTGTGAAACGATAAGTCAAGAATGGTTGGTCCGATCGTGTGAAACTCGGTATGCATCTTTCTTATGGGGTTACAGGAACTCTAATTGTTTGGTGTTGTATAAGTTCGGGAGGGTCGCAATGGGGGGATTGGTGAATTTTTGTCAAAAAACAACAATTGGTGGAAAAAGGCAATAATTCATGGTGGGGTTGGCCATTATGGCGCGTCGTGAACACAGCGAAACTTTTGAACCCACCGTGTGGATGAAGCTCATACTTAGGCCCCCCTTGTTCCCCATATGAAGTACATGAATCCTTTGTTTTGGGGGTCCAGGTCTACAGAGGTCATCTGCGGTCACCAGAGGTCAAAGTCTGAAAACCGTTGTGAACTAACACGGTAATCCAGATGTTGGTCTGATCGGTTTCACAAATAATTTGGTGTGTAGCTTTCTTATGGGGAGTACAGGAACCCTATTTTTGTTGGTAAAAGTCGGGGTGAATTTTGGTTCACATAAATAGAAACTTTGTGAACAATCAAATATTGGGGCCAAAAAAATTTTGGCGTTGTGAACACGATAACTTGAACCCACGGGATAAGGATGAAGCTGCATACTTATTCTGCTTGTTCCCCATGATGAGTACATGAAACCTATTGTTTTTGGGTCGGTCCAGAGGTCATCTGAGGTCACCAGAGTCAAAGTCTGAAAACCTTGTGAACACGAAAGTCCAGAATGGTTTGTCTGATCGGGTGCAAATTTGGTGTGTAGCTTCTTATGGGGATTACAGGACCCATTTGTTGGTGAACAGTCGGGGTGAATTTTGGTCAAAATAGAACTTTTGTGAAAATCCATACTTTGGCCAATTTTGGCTTGTGAACACGATAACTTGACCCCACCGGGAAGGATGAGCTCATACTGTTCTCTTGTTCCCCATGAATGAGTACATGAAACCTATTGTGTTGGGTCAGGTCAAGAGGTCATCTGAGGTCACCACGGTCAATTCTGAAAACCTTGTGAACGACGACAAGTCCAGAATGGGTTGGTCTGACGGGTTCCAATTTTGGTATGTAGCTTCTTAATGGGTAGTATCAGGAGCCTAGGTGTTTTTGGTAAACGTCGTGTGAATTTTTGGTCGAATATAAACATTTGCGATAAGTCAATAATGTGGCCAAATTTTGGCTTGTGAACACGATGAACCCCCCCACCTGGATGATCAGCTCATACTTGGGTATTTGGGTTTGTCCCCATAGAGTGTATGATCCTTTGCTTTGGGGGCAGGTCAAGGTCATCTGAGGTCACCAGAGTCAAATCTGAAAACCTTGTGAACACGATAATTCAGAATGTTTGGTCATCGGGTTGAAACTCGGTATGCAGCTTTTCTTAGGGGAGTACAGGTATGCTATTGTTTTTTGTATAGGTCCGGGGTGAATTTTTCTTCAAAAATATAAAAATTGTGAAATTGGTCAATAATTGCCATGTTTCTCATGAACACGATAACTTACCCCACCGGGATGGATGAAGCCTCATACTTAGCCTGCGTGTTCCCCATTTGATACATGAATTCCGATTGTTTTTGGGTCGTTTCAGAAGGTCATCTGAGGTCACCATATGGTCAAAGTCTGAAAACTCGTGTGAACACGACAAGTCCAGAATGGTGGTCTGATGGGTTCCAATTTGGTGTGTAGCTTTCTTAATGGGGAGTACGTAACCCGATTGTTTTTGGTATACGCGTGTGAATTTGGATCAACACTCAAAAATAGAAAATTTGTAAAATTCTTAATTTGGCCATTTTTGGCTTGTGAACACAATACTTGACCCCACCTGGATGGATGAAGTTCATCACTTCTCATGTTGTGTTCCCCTGATGAGTCCATGACCCTATCGTTTTGAGATCAGGTCAAAGGCCATCTTAGGTCACCAGAGGTCAAGTCCTGGAAACCTTGTGAACACATAAGTCCATAATGGTTGGTCCGATCGGGTTGAAACTAGTGTGCAGCTTCTTATGGGGAGTACAGGAACCCTATTGTCTTGGTGTAGGTCCGGGGTGAATTTGTGGTCAAGAATAGAAATTTTGTTAAAAAGTCAATATTTGGCCAATTTTTGCTCGTGAACACGATAACTTGACCCCACAGGGATGGATGAAGCTCATACATAGCCTGCTTGTTCCCCATGAATGATAAATGACCCTATTGCTTGGGGCAGTCAGAGGTCATCTGATGTCACCAGAGTACAAGTCTGATATCTTGTGACCCGATGAGCCCGAATTGTTGGTCTGATCAGGTTCAAAATTGGTTTGTAGCTTTTTATGGGGAGTTACATGAACCATATTGTTTTTGTTGTTGTGCCGAAGTCGTCTTGGGAAACAAATTGTGAAAATCATAACTTGACCAATTTGGTATAGGTTCGGGGGTGAATTTTAGTCAAACAGAGAAAATTGGTGAAAAGACACTGTTTTAGCCAATTTTTGGCTCGTGAACACGATACTCGACCCCACATGGATGGATGAAGCTCATCATGTTTTTTTTCCCATGATGAGGACCGTACCCCTTTATTTTGGGTCAGGTCAGTGTTCATCTGTGGT
>JAODTK010001021.1:0-186641 GCA_026419785.1 Sclerodactyla briareus
CGTACTCTTACTCGTGTTTTGTTTACTCTACCGTATCTGAGCTCTGTCTCGTACTCGTACTCGTACTCACCTTTTGGAAAACTGTGTACTCAATACTCATACTCGTACTCATTGTCCTTGTACTCTACTCGTACTATATTGATATCTCATACTCGTACTCGTCATGCACTCACCCTACAAGTCGCTCGTCTAAAGATATGGCTATTAGACCACCATTACGCCACCATTACGACTGACATCAGCACTGTGCAACAAACTTTGTAGGAGATACAAGATTCTATGGTTTTCATATATGGGCCCTTGGGCCCAAGGGTTCTGAGCCCAAAATTGCGAACAGCCCCCGGTAGCCCTCTACCCGAAATGACCATTCCTGTACCTAGAAATAAGCAATCAAATGAATTGTGTTGGGGAGGAGATGCATTTCAGTACTATTGTGTGAAATTTCATAACATGGGGCCATTGGGCCCGAGTGGGGCCGTCCGCTGTTCTGCAGATCGTGAATGTATTTTATTATTATATAATTGATATTATATAACTGAACTGTAGTTTGTATTTTGTACATGAGAATATCCCCACAAAATATTTTTGATTCCTCATGGGGATACTATGGTTCACGTCTTGTCTTCGCCACGCGTCCGCCGCGATCGTGTTAAGACTAACTTTCGTGTTATCCTCATGGGACCCCCACCAATCTCAGTCGTTATCGTAATGAGATCGACACGTCTCTCCTGACCCACTGATGTACGATGCTTTTATAACCGACAGGCGATTTGTTTGTTTATGATCGACTTTGTGCAGAGGAATTTATGCAGTCGTGGCGTGTGTGTGTTTGTGTGTGTGTGTGTGGTGTGTGTGTGCGTGTGTGTGTGTGTGGGTGTGTGTGTGTGTGTGATGTGTGTACCTGGATTGTTAACAACGATAACTCACTCCCACTTTGAGGATCAGCCATACTTGGTATGTGGGTTCCCCATAATGAGAACAAGATCCCTATTGTTTTTTTGGTCAGGCCAAAGGTCATCTTAGGTCAACACTTCAGGTCATTCCGGTATCACTAAGCCTCCATTGGCTCTCTGTATTTCTGTTTGTTGTTAGGGTTTGAGCACTGTATGTTTTTTTGGATTGATAATGAGTGAATGTATTGCCTAGGCTGCACATGGTTTAAATGTAACTTTTATCGGATCAAAAAAAAATTAGGTGTCGTACACACCATTGATGGGATTGGCAGGTCATCTTCTTATTGAAATCCAGCAGCCCTGGAAGCCACGAGGTTCAGCCAGAAAATCAAGTAACTCTGCTTTCTCCTCTGATGCTGGAATACTTGCTGTTTTCAAACTGCAGTGTCATGTCCTTAGCATCGAGGCTAACCTGTCTGCCTGTGACTTATGAAGAGCATATTCCAAGATGTATTTAATGTATGTATAAGTATAATAGCAAATCTCACAAGCATTACAATTTTCTCACGACGCATTCATATTTTTTTCCATTCGGGAGTCTGTCTTCCAAGAAAAATTGTTGCATATCAACTTGTGCTTGTTCAATCCTCATTTTCGGGACTTCAAACTTCTTGTCTCCATATAATAATCATAATACTAGCTGTAGCCATGGGGAAGACAAAACAAAAAATTACTTATGTATTTAACCTTGGTAATTTAAAATGTTATGCTCTTATATATCCTTGCCTCGCCTCGGCCTCGGAAGGTGTGGCCTCGGCCTCGGCCTCGGCCTCGTCCTCGGCCTCGAGGGTGCGGCCTCGGCCTCGGCCTTGGCCTCGGATGCAGCGGCCTCGACTACAACACTGATGCTTAATGGTTTACATGGCTTCAATCCGAACAGTTCAGTTTTATTGGCCCTATAATTTCAGCAGAAATTAAGATTTTTTACCTATTGTTTAATTTTATGACTTGTAGTAAGTGCCAACAGCTGTTGGTGCGAATATTTGCTGTTTCATTTTAAAAAGTTCACATATTTTATAAAAACTTGTGCCTCCCAGCTGAAGAGAGCAGTTCTTTCCTGTCAACTTCACGACGCATACACTGTCATGGTTTCCCATGGGAGGTCCCGGGCACAATCATTATAGAGGGCCGGAACTGGAAGGGTTTGAAAAGAGATGGAAAAAAATCAAGCAAAAATATGAGAAAAATATTTAGCATATGAGGAATGTTGTAGTGGAACAATTTACAAGCTGAACATTCATTCTCAATCTCTATCTCCTTCCAGTCCTGGGATTATTTCTCTCTCACCTAGGATGATCCAGGTAGCAACTGATTCAGCTAAGTCTGTCGCAGAGGTCAACAAATGTGAGTCGTTGCTTGGACATGTTTTTTATTACTGTATTGGAGCTATCCTATTCTCAGGTGTTAAGGAGGTATCAGTTTTATTGTTTCAACCGGACCATCCTGTTGTATGAGTGCCTATAAAAAGTGCTAAACTTGACAGCGGCAAAACGATGAATCTGGGGGCCCATGGGTCTAGGCTAGAGAGGGCTCTCTGGCTGCTGCCGCCGTTATCAGCCGAATTTTTGCCATTGAGCCAGTTATCAGCCAATGTGGCAATTTAATTCAATGAAATGTAGAGGCGCTATGTCTCTATAATATGTACGGTACCATGAGTAGCCTATCAAGTTCCAGTGTGTACCTCATATTCACATTAACTCACAGAAAAATATCCATTGTCTGTGCAGCCATTATATCTGCTGCCTATCTTTCAAATTTCAATTTTTCTCTCTCCAGTCAGTAAACAATTTCCCGACCCCCAGAAAACCCACCTGCGCTAACCCCCACTACTTAGTGTGATAAACCATTTTGATGATGGAACAATTGTTGTGTTGTACTGAATTCTCATTGGCTACGACTAACCATCCCCCCCCCCCCACACGAGGAACATCAATAGTGATGTAGTCCAACAACAACAACAGAACAGACCAGGGCCATCAGACAAAAATGAAAGGAATCCCCAGCAAGGGTAAACAATAGGTAACTATCAGAATGTAACACCTCCCCCCCCCCCAAAAAAAAAAACAAAAAAAAAAAAAAACAAAAAAAAAAAAACTTATCCTTTAAGTCTAATCTACTGAAAGTGAAACGCAACACTCATCAACGCTCTAAACTCCACGCCGTCAATCAACTGTGCCCTGCGCCAACTAATTTAATAAGAAGTGATTCTCAAGCTCACCTCACCTCTCCCAGCTTCTCCTACTCAGGTGCTGTGGGGTCGCTGCCGCCCGGACCATCCTCCCCCAAGTACACCTGTCGTAGGCGTCATCCTCATCGGCAATTAATCCTCCCTATCTTCTATCTTCCCTCAGGCTGTCACTCCACCTCCTTTTCGGTCTTCCCCTCTTGCGTTCTCTGGTATTGCCATCTCCATTACTACCTGCAACACATTCCCTTCTTCTCTCCTCTTCACATGGCCATACCACACGAGCCTCGCCTGCCTGCATCTTCCGCTCATCAGTTCCACTACCAGCCGCCTCCGCACCTCTTCATTTCTCACTGTATCGTTCCTTGTCAGCCCCACCATCCATCTATTCAATTTTCCGATTTTCTACATCCACTTTGATTCCTGCCTCTTAGTCAGGGGGATTGTTTCCATACCGTGAAGCATAGCTGGTTGCACCACAACTTTCTAGATCTTCCCCTTAACCCCGGTTTGGCACTTTCTTGTGCATATATGCCCCTCTCTTCTTCCAGTTATTCCAGCCTGCTTGTGATCGTCTATTGCGCTCACATAAAACAACCGCCCTCTCTCTCATGTGCTTCCAAGATATCAAATTCTATCACAGTTGGCATGCTGTCTGTGCCAATCTTTTAGTGCTGTTTCGGTGTTACCCTGGCAACACATATGCTCTGTCGTCTTTCTGGAAACTCATTCCTCTCTCCTCCAGGGCTGTACACCAGTTACTCAGACCCCTTTGTATATTACGTAGGCGTCTATCTATCATCGAAACGTGGGGGAGGGGGGGGGGCGGACTACCCATTAGGTTGGACGCGTAGCGTAGCGATGAAATTTTAGCTTGTTATACCTCCCAAATCGTCGGAAATGGCACTTGCCGTGCCTGATTGCAAACATTTAAATGTGCCAATTTTTAGTGAAAGGAAAATGTTGAAGAGTTCCACGCATCTTCGTCTACGACCTCTTTAAATGATTGTTGAAGGAAATGTTCAGCAAGTGACTCAGACCGATAATACCAAGAACCCAACTGCAAATTTACATTTGGTACCTTTGAATTGGAACAGAATCATTGAGGGATTTGAATTAACTGGGCCCTCCGTTTGCAGGAAACGGTACTTTCGGTTGAACATGAAGGTTAATCAGCGGCGTAGCTAGGTTCTTTTTAGTAGGCTGCGCTGGGGGGGGGGGGGGGGCTGGAATAGTTTATAGGGTCCTTCTTCACCTTTTTTACGGAGCTGATGCCGTGGCGCAGCCCATGGTGTTTTGTAGAGGCTCAGGGTATTGGAATGGTGGGCTTGTCCATACTATTCAATTGCAATTATCCAACCTCAAAAAAGTTTTGCCTAAAGTTCCATTGTAGGCCAAAGGTAGGGTAAACATTTCAGTTTTGCACTTCACCCTGCTCGTATTTCTCCATTTTTCGCCCGAATTGTTGCCTTGCAATGCCTACACGGTTCTCGAGTCACGCATCTCAACTTGTGATTATTCACTGACTCGGATGCCTGTGATGATAGTTTTACCCTAACATTGGTTTCCTTACCACCTGACTTTGCTGTTTGACAATATTGGGCAGGAACTTTTGACCTAGCTCAGGAAATTTTACCTTTCTTGAATAAGATACTCCAAGATTGTGTTAAAAGTTTACTGTATAGCGAGTATATACGGGTACCATTGTAGGGCGAAAATGTAAAGTCTGTGATGCCTAGAAACTGGACAAGAACCTTGTGTGGGGGTCACCACATCATCACACGATATATAAAGTCTTCATACAATCATGGCGTCCGCGCCTGCAACAGAACATTGACTTGAATAGACTTCAAGCGTGTTAATTACTTCGACTATATGAACCCTGTCCGCCGATATGTCAGGCTATTTGATGAAGGATCAGAAGGAATTTGGTTTTGATAGGGGTAGTAAACCTAGTGTACTAAAGAACAAATAACTCAATCTTTGTGAAGTGTTGGCTGAATTTGATGACGATCTTGGGGAGGGGGATAAGTGAGGGGTTTCCCTCCCCCTTTGCAAACGTTTGCATTCTCCGATTGCCATAGTGCAATTTGGTGCAATATAGCACTCCAGAACACCCCTTCATTCCAGAAATAATTTCGCATATCCACATGTCCTTATAGATGGCGATTGCTGCTTCCTGAAATCTTGTGCCTTCTCCTGCTAAATCGAATCAAGGTTCAGTAAGATTCAGTGTTCCGAAATCTAAGTCGAAATTTCACTTTTCAAGAGGACCGCCGAATCCCCCCTTTCTCCCCTTAAGAAAATTGTTGCATTTCAGGTGGCTTAGATGCAGTTATTTCATTATGACACTCCTAAACAATCATTTGTTTTCCAGAAATATTTTGTTTTTCAGTCCCACAATGCAACTTGCAACTCAGGATCTCTTGATTTTTTTCTGCCAAATTGTACTGAGCTCCATGCAGTAAGTAGCTCGATTTGGTAGTTGGTGTGATTCTTACCTAACAGCAGCGGAACCGCCAAAATAGGCCATACGGGACCCAGTCCTATTAGGGACCGACAAATTTTGCCCAATTTTTGAGGTGGGTCCTGGTAACCGCGCGGAAATTTCTGCGTGTTTTTTCTGCTGGCATTTTATATAAATTTGGCCCGTCAGCAGAGTTTCGAAAATTCGGGCCATGTTTTTTTTTTTCACTCTTGCCCTTTCGCTGTCCCAATTTTCACGAATTCGCGTCATTTTTTCTCAGAAAAAGGTGTACGGCATTCTTGTCCTTCCCCCGCCCCCCCCTCTTACCCCCCCCGTCGTCAAAATACTTTTGCATTTTCACATGTGCTTATAGATGCGACTTGCTGATCTGAATCTTGTGATATGTTTTTGTCTGCCAAAATTGCTTGAGCACAATGGGCGTGAGTGGCCGTCGTTGCAATCACCTGAGGATATTGCGTGCGAAGCGCGCTAAAACTTTTGCACAATTTTGTTATATCAAATGAAAAATAAATACCTCGCCTCATCTTTTCCAGAATTTCGCATTGTCGGTTTGAACTTGATCAATTCCTGTCTAGATATTCTCTCTTTCTTTTTTTTTAATCCATTTCGGCTGTCTCATTTAGCAACCAACCCACATGGTATGTCCACGGCCTTCACTGACTATCCAGGACGCTATTGTATATTTTAGTCCCATGCAGAATTTTAAAATTGCACTACCCTATTGTAAAAAGATGCTCGAGGGTCAATTGCAGATTTTTACAAGCATTTTCCCGCATTGGTTGTACGTGAATCTAATTCCTACGCTAATCATACAATAAAACCAATTGATTGCTCTACAATACCGACAGCCAATTACGGCGGTCGTTGTAAATTTGTGTGTATTTTGGTGTTGACCCCGAAAAAGTATTATATTGCAAAATTTGTGCACATTAAAAAATAACAAGAGGGGATGTTCATTACTGAGGGCGCTCTTGGTCGAACCGCGCCTGATGAATGTGGTTTTCAGGCAAAGAACACGGATGGTACGTATTTGGGGTAGGAATATAAAGAACTTATATTTTTAGAATTCGGACTTTGGCTCCCCTAGAGCAGTTTACATGCGTCAGCGATAAACGATGAATGTAGACACACTAATGTGTAGGCTCTGCATTTGCCCGGACTGCTGGAAGGATGCACCTAATTGATTCGGCGCATTGCAAATTGTGATGTTGGGGAATAACTCTTATTTCTTCAATTTGAAGATGTAGAGTAAATGGAATAATTATCATTTTGGAACGTGAGTAAAATGGCTGTCCGATGGGTAGGCAGGGTTTTAATGAGACCGGTCCTCGGTCTTGCATTATTCTCGAATAATGGTCTCGGTCTCGACCTTTCGAGACGAGACCGCTATACCTACATTGTATGGACTCAAGTGTGAGGTGGTCTCGGTCGGCTATCCGGTCTCGACTACATACCTGGGAAGTCAATTTAGCGTGCGAGTCAATGGGCCGCGTATTGTGGGGGACGTTCCTATGCAATTTCAGCTAACTGTAGAAGGTTTGAAACGTGATTCAGGCCTTGTAATTGTTGATCGCGATGGCCTATGCCTTTTTCCAAATTCGAAGATTAATGAAGAATTGATTTCAGAATTTACAACGTGAACAAGCCATTGGGGCAGAAACATTTTCGTAAAAATTCAAAAAAATCGAACCTAAAACCGAAAATTTTTGCACTAATCTCGGGCATTCGATGAAAAATTGGCGTTTTAGGACCTTAATTGGCCCATCATCTTGCTATTGCCTAATTCTTCAAATCCCGCGCCTAAATGGAGATATCACAAAAACCCATAGGCAATGTCATGCAACCACGTGTCCCTCAT
Organism: Sclerodactyla briareus; assembly: GCA_026419785.1. Lineage (NCBI taxonomy): Eukaryota > Metazoa > Echinodermata > Holothuroidea > Dendrochirotida > Sclerodactylidae > Sclerodactyla > Sclerodactyla briareus. The sequence goes on from JAODTK010001021.1 coordinate 7,485, forward strand.
ACGCCAAAACATGGGGGACATTCGTATTGTGTCCCCCCCCCCATCGGAATGTGGGGGGAACGTGTCTCCCTGTCCCCCCCCTTCCCCACCCCATAGATTGACGCCCATGGTACATTAATTCCATCTTTAGCGCCGCAGGGACCACATCATCCGCGAACATCATTTGCCATGCTGTCAGTACATCAATAACAGAGTAGGTGAAGAAGACTGCACCATGGCAAATGATGTTCGCGGATGATGAACAAGCTATATGAATCAAATTGGCCTAGCTAAATAATTTATCCCAAAATCAAGTCCTGCCTTAATACATGACACTCCCATTACCCTAGGCGTTGTCTCGTTCATGTGGTACATAAAAGATGACTGATTGGGCCGAACGTTTGGTATATTATAACCCAACTTAGGCCATATCCACTATTGACCACAGTACATACAGCAACTTGGCGAACTCACAACATCATAGGGGCACTCAGTTGTGTTAGCAGTCAATGGAGTAAGGCAGGAAAATTACGATATTTCACTCATTTGTGAGGGTAGCGCCACCAATCCTGATATGTTGTTCTTGGTATTCTATTTCACATAAAATTCGATTTGCAAACCCAAATGAAGGCCGTTTTTCGATCGCCGGAGCACAGCCTTCCTGATAAACAGTGAAAAGCTAGGTCTCCATGGAACGTATATTGAGCCAAAAATCAAAATAATTGCTTGATTTGAGTTGGAAAAATCGCATTTAAATTGGAATTTTTCCAAGTTTTATGTGAATGGAATAACGAGAACAAATGATCAGGATTTGATGGCGATACACCCACACATGGGTGGAATATCGTGATTTTACTGACTTGCTCCATTGACTGCTAACACAAAGTACCCCTATGAAATGGGTTTCACATTTGCCTATATGGTCTACTTTTCTCGAGCGTCATGTCTTATAATCCCGGTTTTCACACTTTTATGTCACGCAAGTTCGCGCAATTGATTGTTAGAATGAATGGTATTGTTGAGTTGATATTTGAATTTGGAAAAAAATGTCGGGATCAACCTGCCTTCGATTGTTTTGTGGACCTAAATTTGCGTACGTACGCCGCCAACGCTTGTAGTAGTAGGTCGAGTCTCGTCCTATCTGACATGCTCAGTGATCAACCTCGCCACGTATCGAGGTTTATTGCTTCCTCAAAACTATTGATGTTGATGTCCCTGAATTGCAATTTGGTTTTTTCCGAGCAAGGTAGTGACGGCTGGGTCTCCCAACTGGCTTAGTATATGCGTCCATGCTTCTCTTGAGCAATCTTCGCTGGAGCTTCTTCTTAGAGTATCGCAACGTGACCGAAGAATTCGATCTCCTATGTGCTACTACTACGGTTTACCAAGGGACTTTGTTGGTCATATCATAGAGTTTGTCGTTCGGTATCCCAGTTTTATTGGTCCATCCGATGTTGAGAACATTGCGGAGTAGTCTTCTTTGAAAATTGTCAATTTCGTGATCAAGATATTTCTTTGCACCCCACAGTTCACAATTACCGCCAACGACAACCTGCAACAAATAGTGCCGACGTTCTCTAGCAGATGACGCTGTTCGTTTTTTTTCCATGTGAGGATTATGCTGATTGCTCAATCATGTTAGAGCAAATAAGTCTAAGCTTTCTGTATGAAATCCAAATCTGGCATCATTTATTGAGATGTCTTAGCTGTTCAACACAGAAACAGGGCAGACCAAGAGCACGATGGATGGATATATCAAGCAAGCGACAGAACTATCTCTGGATGAATTGCGAAGGGTAACCATGAACTCGGAAGAACTGGCGGAGAATGCTGGTCATCACCAGGGGTCGGACACGACTCGACGGTACAGGTGAAAAGGTGAACGAACTCGGCTGCGCCTCGTTCGTTATTTACCTCAGAGTCTCGACTGTTTATTTGCCAGTGAAAGAGTCCCAGTTGCAGTTTATTCTTAGTGAATTTTCTATGTTTATTTAACCGAGGTTTCGCCCCCTGGATATTCAAATGGTATGGACATCAAGAAATGACGGACGAAGCGCTGCTAAGGCCTTTCATTGTCCACTGTGCCTTTGTACTTGACACGGCAGTGTCTGACGAGGTTATCGATGTTGTAAATGTTACCGAGAAATTATGCCTACGGTTAATTCAGCACGCAATAAAACCAATCGTTTTCGGACAATACTCCACGGTTTAACTAATAAACCTAAACCCATGGCAATGCCTGATATTGATGAACCTACATTCCAGCGAAATGTCTGACAATCCAGAACTCTTCAGTCTTCACATAGGAAACCCTATCACCACATGAAAGCAAAGAAAGCGAAAAACAAATAAAAGTGTTTCGCGCTATTTGCCTTCCGTGTGCGTCGCGAAACAAACATGTTTGTTCCGCGAACAAGTGTCCAGCGAAACAACGGCGGACAGGTGATTGTTTGTTTCCGAATCAGTCATGCAGCGTTTACCCCCCCGCGTGCCTGCGAAGTATTTCGTCATCAATTTCGGGGGTATCCCTGTAACCAAACCGGCTTGTAGCACGACATTGTGGGGTATAGAACACAATCTGATGTTCAATTCATGTTGTCACACTCCGTGACATAACTTAAAGGACATTTTTTTTCCTATTTCGAATGCCCAGACACTATTTGAACATCCCTATCTCTATGGGTTTTATTTCGCTGAATGTTGAATATCCGTGGTCCATATTTTAGAAACTGCTTTCCATCAAAAACGAATGGTCATGTTTCAATAAACACGGAGACGTTCAGAAAGGTTGCGTTAACGTCCTGTTTCGATACCGATGCAGAAATTCGACTCCGAATGTAGTATTCTTATTCAATTGTTTTCCTGTAACTTCAGTCGATGCACGTAGCGACGTGGCTATTATATGCAGGCGATATGGTCACTAAGGGGGAAGGGGGGTGGACGGCGGGACGCCTCGCAAACAAAGAACAAGAGGGCGCCCTAGCACTCCCGACGTACTGACCATGCCGTGGACATGACGTCACTCCAGTCACGCACCACCGATTCCAACTGGAGTGCACGAAAAGTGTGAGTTTTCCCTCGCCCTGCGGTTGAACAAGCTGTCGTGTGACCAGACCGCTCACATGGCAAAGGGTCAACAGACCCGTTTCACCAATGTCTTCATTGTAGCTGTTAATGGCGGAAAAAAACATGTTTTCCATGTTGAAAAGTTAACATTCATAAACTCTGTAACCGTTAATCAATCTCTCCGAACAAAGGGCAGTTGGTTCCCTTCTTTGAGGGGTTGAGTTATGCTTCTGCCAAGTAAAATTTCTCCCATGTTGGAATGAGACTATGAATACGACGTTATCACAGTCACCCATCCAAAATTCTCGGACAATGAACATTTTCTTGGCACTGCCTGATGATGACATTTACGATGACAACCCACCTCCGAACAGATAGTTCGGTGTGGATACCACAGAGCCATGCTCCAATGACATGAACATAGTAGTTCTCGTTGCGAGTTAGTATCGCTGGTACACGTACATAGGACAGCGGCTACAGACACTGGCGAAACGCCAGGATGCGGGGAATAGCATTACGCCCAATGAATGTTGTTACAATTTAAAATACTGAGATATGAAAAAATGGGTTTTGGGCATCAAGAAGTGGGGGCGAAACGATATTTCCATCCCACCACATTTTCCTTGTCGTGGCTCCGTTGCCCCCGGTTCCTACGCCCTTTCCTGGAAAAATTAATGAGTCAATTCATCTCACCCTTATGATGTAGTGCGGTGTTGCCATGCCACAGAGGCCAAATCAAGCATGTATTGGGTGTATTGATGGGGGGGGGGGGGGGGGGGGGGGGGAGGCGCCTCAGAAGGTCTATTTTGTGTTTTTTAGTGTGGGGTGCCTCAAGGCTCGGTTTCGGGGCTATTGCCTATTTTCGTTGTATACTGCCTCAACTGGTGAAATAATCCAAGCCTGTTGCATGAATTATCATCTTTGTGCCGATGACACACGTCTTGTTCGTTGGCAGATATTACTGTGTCTTACGTTCTCTTGAATCGTGTCTGAATAGGATTAGTTGACTGAATGTCTTACAACAAACTCACATTAAATCACAGTAAAACTGAATTCACCATATATAGCAGTAAGTATGCAAATGTACCTTGAAATTTGATACCCCATATTAGTATTGCCACATCCTCCAACCAGGTTCGGAATCTTGGAGTCATTTTTCTATGAGCATATGCCTATGGACGACCAAGTCAGAAATGTTTGCTCTTCTGCCATGATCAGCGTTAGACACCTGACATTTGTCCGTATTTAACGGATGAAACAGCTGAATCCGTCGCCCATGCCTTAACTACTAGTAAACTAGACAACTGCAATTTTTTTTCTAGCTGGACTCCCCGCCCCTACCCTAGAACCTATACAGAGAGTGCTCAATATAACCACACGCATCATTTCACGTTGTCCCAGACACACACACGTCCCCACTCCGTTAAAATCTCTGCACTGGCTTCCATTTGGCTCACGTGTTCTCTCAAAGTTCTGCATCTTTTGTTCAAGGCTCTAAAAGGTAGTGTCTTATCTTTGAAAGATTATAGTGACGCCATATTGAGATGTGTGTCAACAACAACTGTATTTTTTGCAATAAGGAGGACGCCCGTCCTCAACTCGTAATGCATGTTTATATGACATCTCTCCTTTTATAGAAATGAAGTTCAAATGCCAGGAATAAAGTCGCATGCAATCAATATCAGATTAAAGATAATCACGTAAGCAGATTGCAAAATCATATGCACGTAGGTAATAATGATACAAATAACCATGTGACTACTCTCATGACACATAACACAATAATAAAATCAAAACCCCTAACACATTGAAAACCATGTAGTCCAACTCCATCAGTTCCACTCCACCCAATTGCACTATGTATATCGGGAGGAGGGTCACTTTCCTACCAGCCTTCGTACAATATGAAGTTTCTCCCTTAAAACCATTGCCTTTCAGCACCTGTGAGTAGTAACCAGATGGACTGTTACTGTTAGGTCTGTTTCTTGATTGTCCATTTGCATCATCCCAACTAGTCTCCTCAATTCCTCTCGTACAGTCTTTGTTTAACCGACTTCGGTTTCCCTGAACTATTGCCATAGTACTCTTTGGGATCTTTGCTTTTGAACCAATTTCTTCTGTAACACCATCCTGAACCACTTAGGTTTCAACTGCCACTATTCATTGGGCAGTTCCGTCTCTTCAGAGCCTCCGCCCATTAACATTTGGTGCTCGACTAGCTCCAATATCCCAAATCTATCGTGTGTTTTTTCGACATGCTAGTACATACCTTTGTAGGGATATTGACCCTCATGGGCAGTTTTTTCAGGATGGAGACTTGACCGTCTGCACGGGTCCTCTCTACAAGGCCGTTAGACTGGGGGGAATGGGGGATACTTGTAACCCGTTAAAGTCCCAGTCTTGCAAAGATGCAAACTCTACATTGCTATATTGGGACCCTTGGGAAGATCTTTTTCCTCAGGAACCTCATTCCTTGCGAAAATCGACTTTAAATGGGTTCATCCCGCTGGTTTTACTGGTAATAATCCACAACCAGAAGATAATTCCTTCCTTTGACTTGAACAAGTCAGTACCTACTGTTAACCTGGCCTGTTTGGGAATGTCGTGTGGTATCATATCCGGTAGGTTTCCTCCCTGTAGGTTTTGACACCTGAGCACTTGGAAACCATTCTTCAATGTGCCCTGACAACCTGCCCAAACAAAACACTGCCTCGATCTGCCCTTACATACGCATGCCTTGGTACCCTCATGATACGTTTTAACATGACTGGTCTGAGGCTAGTGGGGATCTCAACTTTGTCACCCCTTAAAGACTATGCCATGACATTCTGACAGTTCCCTTTCGGTGATGCCAAACTGACCTGCCCCGGGGCTGACATGATGCCCTATCATTTGGCCATCCTTCTCTGATATGTGTGATCACCTGTTTAAGAACATCATCTTCCTTAGTATATCTTGATCTCTTCCATTTTGACATCTTCTGAAATAGGAAGATTGGTAGGTCAAGCATGTGTACCTTAACTCACTTGATCCTCTAGTGTCCTTTACCCTAGTGGCAGGTACGCACGGGACAATGCATTAGCTATGTGCATCTCCTTTGCTGGCTCATGGACAATTTCCACCTGATATTTCTGAAGCTTAAGCATTAACCTTTGCAACCTAGCTGGGACCTGGCTTTTGCAGGGTTTCCTTCTTCATTATCGTTTCTAGGAGGTTTTATGACTCTACGCTGACAATGTTCCCGTACACAAATTGTTTGAAACTTTTTCGGCACGCAAAGACTACGGCCAATAACTCTTTCTCAAGTTGTGCAATAGTTCTCTCACCTGAAGTCATAGGCTCTTGAAGCATAGGCCACATTTTTACTACCCCCAAGCCCCGGACAGGCGGTACTGAAGCTCCTATACCAAACAGAAGGTCAGCGTGGAACCTTGGTTTAAGCTGAGAAAAGCGCCCCCACTTATAGTGTGTTTTAGAGTGACAGTGATCGGTCGGGCGACATGGTACGCATTTTTTTCGTCGAAATTTGATCATGTTCCTGTTTGGACAGCCCCATCTATGCGAGCTAACAAGATTAAGCTCTGTTAACTCCGTGATGCATCCTTTATACGGCCTACAACTGGTGTTTCTCTGCTGTGGGTGTTTCTGCCAGAACGCATCGATTCGTATTCCCCGGAACTAATTATGTTGTTTCTTCTTCTTCTCTGCGCTTCCGTAATAGTTGTCTGGCTTACCCGCGTTTTCTGAAAGCGTGTAACATCCTAGAAGATGTGCCAGAATCTTGCACTATGGCATACTATAATTACTATGGAGCAACAAAGTATTTCGGTTTTCGGGGATCTATGGTCGAGGAAATTTGCAGATAGAGATTAACAAACTGATGTGTTTCACGGTGTTACAAACAATAGTGCGCCTCCTCACTTCGAGTTTGGGTTTTCTCTGACGGTAAAACGACAGGCACACAATAACTCGCTCTAATGTCCTCTCCATTCATATAATAGCTCCAGGTTCCCTTCGCGGAGACATTCCCTAGGCCATCTTTGAGACATCATTGGAATAACAACTGGCTCAGTCACATCCATATAACTTCAGTACCGGAACTTTTGTCACAAGCTCTTTCCAACACTGTTAAATGTGCTTCGTGCTGATCATCTCATGACCAACTGTTGTCTCCTTGATTACATGTGTTGGTAGTCGAGACCAGCACATCCGAAACCGAGACCGAGACCAGAGGGTGGTCGAGACCGCACCGAGACCGGGAGCGCAACTTCGAGACCGAGACCGGGACCAAGCAGTCCGAGACCGATATCGAGACCGGATGATATATAGTATATATGGGCACCAATTCGAAGTGCGAACTGTATGTAGGCCATCTACAACCACAGCTCTTATTTTTGACTGATAGAGAGCCTCTGCTCATTGATACATTTAACTTTTTCGACATCTGCAAACAATTCAACACTTCTTCTTCCCGATCAGTCTCCATAATCGACGAGGGAATATGTCCTAACCACGAGCTAAATCAAGGGTAGTGCCATGTGAGCATGCACCCCCCTGCCCATTCCCACCAGCCCCCCCCCCCTCCACCCTACCGACCCGTTCGCCAATTTATCGTTCAGCCATGACCAAAATACACACCCCCCATGCCTCATCACATTTGAAATGAAATGTAAAAAACGATTGTGAAGACCCCGCCAGGATTCAGACTGACCGACGGATACCCCTCCCCCTCCCACCTCTCCACTCGGTCTTCTCTTCCCTTGGCCTGGGAGTCTTCCTTTCTCTGCATCCTCATCAAGCATTCCAGAATACTACGACGGCGTCTAAAAACCGGAAATTTTATATTCTCTCTCAGTCTCTGTACTCAATTAGCTTTCTCATGGTCGTATGCCCAATTCCTTATTCAAGGACTGTGCAGCCAATGTCATATCAACTTTCGCGAAACTGGTACCAGTGTCATAAAGGTCTAACCCATGGCTGGAAAATCGAAACCATTCATGTTCACAGTTCATACATTGATAATGATAGTCGTTTAGCTACGGCAGTTAATGGCATAATTAATTACAATTACCTGCTACTGCTACCCCTCCTCCCCACAAATCTAATGAATCCCTAAATATTCACCTCTCGCTTCTCTCTCTCCGAACCGGTTAAGTGCCTACTGGAGTTTTTGTATCCGGGTAGTGCATACGTAACGGGGTTCCCATGTTCATATGCCCCACGGCGGGTTTCTTTTTTAATCATTCATTTTTTCTTATCATGATTAGGGTGCAATATATTAGGATGTCGATAAAAATGAGGTTGAATACCGACCAATAAGGACTCGAAATCGTGGAAAGAACATGAATACTATTCAGGTTGAGCAGACCCATAACAATTAGTCGGAATCAATTTGATTGGCTAATGCCTAATATATCCATCCACCGTCAATAAGGCATTCTTAAGGGAAGCACCACCTACGATTGAACCATTAACCAGGCTTCTGCCGCCTCGCCTACTGTACTGTGCAAGTAGTTCTACGCACAGATGATAGGCCCACCAATCATGGATTCAGGAAAACAGAGGTCGGGTAACACCGCAGAGTCCGATTAGATCGGTGGTCTAACATTCTGTGACACGATCAGTCCTCGTGACTGCTGTGTGGACCATGAAGCATTGTGACTGCCAACACTGAAGCTTGCAACAATACTGGTCCCTGGGCAGTTTCCCACATTGACCAAGTCCTTAAAGGCCCACTCCCCTTGCTAGTTCATAGCAACTGCCAACACTAATTGCAGATGTTTTTTGCTGAACTAGAAATTATCCGAAAAAAAATACGACACCAATATTTGTTGCTGTTCTCGAAGCGAGATCGGAAGATTTCCCCGAGACACAGAATGGTTCTAGACCGAGACCCGATACCACAGGGTGTCGAGACCCGAGATCTAGACCGAGACCAGCAAAGCTGGTCTCGAGAACCGGTCTCGAGACCGAGACCTTCTCGGGACACTACAACACTCTCGTGATTTAAGCTCTCTAGTGTGGCATTGAATTTCTGACAGAGGGGATACTACTTTGAAAAGTAGGTTACCATGCCAAGGAATCTCATCACATCACTCTTGTTTTGTGGAGTTGGCATTTTGGTGACTGCTTCCACCTCAGCTCGATCTGGTTTAACACCTTTTGACATGACATTTCCAAGTAGTTGACTACGCACTTGTTTCACTCTTCTGAGTTTTTTTTCTTCTTTCTGTGAAGCGCTCTGAGCTTTTTGGGAAAGGCGCTTCATAATAGTTTCATGACTGATGTATGTATGTATGTTAGGTCAAGAGGGTACTCGAGGCGTGAGTTCAATCTCCACACCCTCTCTCGAATGGCCATCACTTTAACGATCCCCCCAGCGTTCCTCTGAGAGAAAAAATCAACAAAAGAACGTCGGATCGATTGTTAGAATTTCAGCTCCAGAAAGTAACAACCTAGTCCAAGTTACTACATATTTATTCCACAACCGAACTGAATCGCCGCAGGACGGTGGAGGTCGAGTTAACGAAGTCGATTCACTGGACCCTGGCAAGTAGAAGGGCTCCGAATATCGATATCATTGGCGGGAAGTGAAATCTGTTTTCATAGAATAATTTATAAGAAATTTGTGTTCATGAACATTAACTTGTGATGATCATATGACATCAAGTGGAATTGAAGTCATGACACATTTGCGTCCAGCATGACTAGGTCTAACTCATCTATGTGGATAACATAATGACGGTGTCTGCGCAATTAAACACTCCCCCAGGTGCCCCGAGTGCCTCTACATACCACTAGTCTAGCAGAAAGAGAGATGTAGCTGTATCGATCGTTACCGTATTCCGTATCCCACTTGAAATGTTTTGGTGTCCTCACACTGATTATAAACCATAATCGTGATACACTTACATAATTCCAAATATTTAAACACTATCTTTCGACCATATGCCTCTTGATACTCGACGCCTGACAGCATGATGTATCGTTTCCACGAAACCCTCTGGTGTAACAATTCCCAAACATCCATAGACTTTCTCATCATCGTTGTATCACAAGATTCAACACCTATCTTTCCCTGTGTGATACTAACTTTCGCCCTCACCTCCCCTCCATTTGCCCAACAAATAACAAAACGGCTACTTCACCCAGCCACGTAAATGTATCATGAACAGTTATCATTCAAGATGTTTAGGAACAGTGCATAGACCGCTTCCTGTGTTCCGATATCCGTACATAATACTACGATGAACAGGTAGAACACCTTCAAAAACCAGGAGCTACCAAATCTTGACTATTCCTGCATCGCAAATCCAAGTTTTCGGACGCATAATGGAAGCATCATTACGGGCGGTTGGTCATGGCGAGAGCTTAATGGGTGATTAACTACTGAAGACACAATTTAGTGTACGTTACGTGGAGCAGGCGCGGTCAGAATGTAATTTTGTATGGGGGGGGGGGGCAATTTGACTATTACTATGTAAGCGTAGCGCCACCATTGTTGGCGCGTATCGTCCACGAAAGTTTTGGGGTTCCAGGCCCTCTAGATGACGGGCTATAGCGGCATTTGTTGGAGTTGCCCTGTGCTACAAAATAGCTAGGCATAAAATAACAGGTCTCATGTTGTAAACTGCATGAATATCAGCAACGAATCAAGAAAAAAATCAATTTGAATATAAGTTTTAATACACTTTGACTGTAAAATGTCCACTCGTACAAGGTATTCATTGATCCAGCCTATTTATATTTAAACACCCTTTCTAAGTATGCACGTGTTTGACAGGTTGAGATGCGCTGTCGTTTCCGTGAATTATATCTTGGCCATTTGCATATATTTCACATATGTTAACCACATTTGAAATTGCACAATTTGAGGATTGACCGATCCAAGTAATCCATACACTGTCGCGGATAAGTGGATCCCACCGAAAGTTTTATTCTTCCAATTTGGTAATGTCTTTTTGGCTGAAATATAGCCTACAAACTTTACTGACTCACTTACATACCATTTTTTCAAATGGATACTTTCATAATAGTTACTTAAATTTTACATATTCTTAACATCTGAAGAATGAAGCATTAAGCACATGCTGAGTAGGAAGATGTTTTGTCTTGAATTAACTATCGAAATGTTTCAGCCTTCTTAACCCACGTGCAACATATTACCCCGACTACATACAAGGAAATATACTGCACCACTGTGGTTATGCGTAGCCTCATACTACACCAATGTAATTATTATATTCATTTTAATGGCGATCTTACTTAGGTCATATTAGTAGTAGTAATAGGCTCTAGGTCCTGACAGCATCGCACCTCGTTGCTTGAGTCGATTGGTTGCTGAGCAAGATTACCAACGGGCTATGGACCTAATGTGGCACTCCATATTATCCATGCAAACCGCCAGTAGACTTCTGCATTTTTTAATTTTACTTCGCTGCATATTCCTCATTGTTCAGAGTGTGTTATTTCGTTTGTGTACACAATTTTGGCTGAAATTTGATCATAGGACAATATCGGCCCAACGTAGACTAGCATACTGTCAGACATTTATCTATCCCTCCCTGAGTGTTCCTTTTCTCTGAAGTAGTGGCATATGTCCAACCGCTGCGTACTGCAGCCGTACAGCCCTTCTGCTCGCGATTATTCACATACGGCCCATTACTGGACCGCAAAAATGCTACTGGAAGATGAACTCATATGCTATATCTAGCCTCCGATGCTTAATATATGAGGATTTTCACTATTCACGAGTTTTCTTAGAATGTTGAAATATTTCTGAACACTCTGCAAATATTGGGGGGGGGGATTAAAAAGCGTTGGCCCCCTCAGCTTTTTCAATGGGGGCTGAGCCCAAACCCCTCCCCCCCCCAACCCACCCGTCTCAAACGAAACTACCAGTTCATTGCTGGTTGGAGAAAAGGTGCCAAGATGAAATAGGGGCATGATGCAGACTCAGACTAAGTTGTGATGAGCATTTTGTTATATAAGTTGATTGTGGAACCAATAAGTATGGCGAGGGATTCCATCCATGCTACAACGGACATCGGGAGTTAATGGATGTTGTAGAGTGACAATTAGTTCTAATAGTTATAACTTGGACTATTTCACTGCATCCATAATTTCTTACCAACGAGTTGGCCCTCCCCAAACTCTTCAAGTATGTGGCTACAGGCCTGCCTCTTCACGCGATGCTTCTGTCTGGAGGGCAATTCAGTTTGCTTAATACAGAGAATATGTCGCTGTAAGCTGGGTAATGGGAATTCTGCTGCCGAAAGTTCGGTGGTGAGAGGTGCATCACCCTAAAGGGAAGATGCATCCTCTACCTACGATTAGGGTTTACTTTCGTAAATACCGGCCATATTTGTCAATGTTAAACGTGAATAAGATTTGCTGTGATGTTCTTAGGTGTGTAAAAACAACATCGAAATTTGAGGATTTTCTTAAGTTGAAAGTAAATGTTACTCTGACGTTACACTGTCAGCCAGAAAAACTCATTGGAGTAATGAAAAACAAACTAAATCAGATTTGTTGTGATTTTTTTACATGTACTCTAAAGTAATTGAAAGACAAACCACAGTTTTTTCCACCTGGTGCGCCACACTTGAAAGTTTGTTCTGCTTTAGGTGTCCACAACCAAAAGATTATAGCGTGGGATAGACCGTATGTAGGTTTTCAACTTGGCCAATTATTTGACTGACATGCCACGCCTAAAAATTCAGTGTGACCTAAGCCCTACATCATGTTTTCCACGATGGCCGTGTCAACAATATTTAACATAATTATGGCCAGTAACAACATTATGCAAGTAAAGCTATATTTACTCACAACTTAATGTTCTACTACACACATTACAAAGTTTGTATCGCTAGTGGGCTAGATTGAACAAATTAACTTGTGGTTGACCTAGGCTTAGGGAAAAATGAACCGGGCATTTTAACTAAATTGAGCTCCAAATAGTCTAGTAATTTCATACTTTATAATTTACAATTGAAACAAAGTTCTCAGAACCCTAGTCACACCTCTGCAAACGTATTAAAAACCCTGCAGTGCCGCAACAGGGTCGTTGTGGCATTGTGAAGAGGACAGCGACTGTGTTATTGTTATGTGGGCCTAAGCCTATGCTTAATTAGTTTTGCAGGACTGGGCCTCATAGTAGGCATATGTACAGTACAGAGCAGGGAATTCATGATGAAGTCGCGAGCCTAGGTGCTAGCCACGTTAGGCCTTGTATGGAGTAGCCGGCGAACCTTACTTATCTACTAGACTATGATAGACGTAGATAATTGGCGGTTACGTTACCTAACCTTAACGTATAATATTCACCGCTCATAAAGTTAGAAACATGGGAATGAAAAGTCTCGTTCTGACAGCGGAGAACTTACTTCATGGCTGCTATCACACTGCATGTGCGTGTAACGCGAACGATGTGGCAACATGCAAGTTGTTGGTCTGTACAAGGGGTGGGGAACTGACAGAGGAATGGCATATCCCCTGAAAGAGGGGGGGGGGGGGTGTCGGAAAAGTCGGAAAATGCCCCACCTCGGATCCGCGCCTGGACTGAATGGACAGACGGACGAACAGCCCGACAAGAGACGGTTAAATTTTTATTTTCAGTCGCCTGTAACCTCAACATATATACAACAATCATAGAAAACTTTCATAGAACAAAACATCATAGCAGAGCACTCAGTATTCGAAACCTATTGCTTATTTCTTGAGTAATATTCCACCCCCTTCCAAGACCAAGTGTGACCTTTCCGGGGACAATCGAGTAGGCCCATCAGTTCTGTCTGTCCTCTGAACTGACCTTCTTGACGTTCCCAGACAGATTTCTGAGAATTAGTAAAATCACTAGTAAATGGACCGGGTTGAGGAAAAAATCAACTTTGAGCCATTAACAACCCTATTTTTCCTAGTGCTGTTTAGAGCTTACATAATCGAGTGAGGACAACATGTTCTATTGGGGAACAGGTTAGGGGCATAGTAGCGGCATGACAATACGCATGGGCGTCGATCCGTTTTGAAAAGTGGGGGGACACATCGTATGCAAACGACCATCTAAGCGGAGCGCCACCAATGGTTGGCGCGAATCGTACAAAGAAAATTTTAGATTTCATACCCTCCAGATCGCCGGAAACGGCACTTGCCAGATTCGAATAGCAAACATCTACATGTGTGATTTGAGTAAGAGACAGACAAAAAGTTTGTCATGTGCCTAATAAGATGATTTACCGCATTACACACATGGATTTTTATACCTTTTCTACTAGGCGTAGGGAGGCGTTACGGACATTTCCAATTGGAGAGCAGTAAAATTGGGCAGGGAATTTAAAGTCAGTATCGAAGACTCCAGCTCGCGCTGCGAACGAAGCGCGCCGGAATTCTTTTGCATGTTTGAGGGCATTTCATCGAAAAAGTGCAACAGAAAATCCAGGCAAGTTTTCAAGTTTGCCTTTCTCCTTTCCAAATTTTCCACGAAACTTCGCCCGAATTTTTTCAGCTCAGACAAATGGGGGGGGGGGGGGGGGGAGAGGTAGTCTGCCCCAAGGCTTCTGAATTATTCGAGTGAACAAAATGATTCGAAGCATTACATCACATATTCACAACGGTATAAAACATGGGTAATCCTTCGACTTTGGCCCTAGGGGGTCTAGATCTTCATCTGGGGTCCGCACCTGGATTAGTGGACTTTAGAAATTTCCAATGCGATTATTGTCCGGTTAGATAATAATTGAATCAGTTTAGACGATAATCAATTATGATTATCCACTGTGAACCAACGCCACCCACACAAAACCCCCCCCAATATTTATAAATGATCAGTTGCACGGTACACGTCCACAGGTTCAGTAAATTGGGCAGACAACTTACCCAGACTAAAAAGGTAGTGGATTTTAATTGCCAGTTTATAGGACACAACTTTATCGTATGATGCGCGCGAAAATTAGGCAATCGAATCGAATAATAATTTTTGTTTATTCGCCCAAATTCTTCCATTATTTCTCCAGGAATTTGGGTATTTCGTTCGTGTTTTCACTCTACATTATCCTGCAACCCGGGCCCGGACCAGTCTCGGACATTACGACTGCTTTGCCTAAGTTGATTCTGTATTACTTCACTATCTTACTATTATTGGCATAGCATTTACAATATCACCAAACTTGGGGTGAAAAAAAATGATGAAAATAAATGTTTGCCAATAGCAATATACGGTGATCTGCTTGGAATATTTCCAATCCAAGGCGCAGTCTTTGTGGGTCGTGACCCCAAACTTTAAGAAGTCCTCCGTACAGATGGGTTTCACTCTTGACCACCTGGGACCCTCAAATTTCAGCAAAGCCATGCAAAGCCATTGTGGATGCCAGGGCGGCTTGTTTGAGCACACAGTGAACAATTTGGTCTCATGATTCGTAGTCGGACTAGAGACACAATAATTCGAAAGGAGCAAAAAGTGTGATGAGGCTGGCCTAGGCGTTACGGGCCTTCTGTTTTTGGCAGAAACAGGTTTGCCTAAACGGACAAAAAAGCAGCCCCGCGCGCGAAGCGCGCGGAAAAAATCTGAAGGTTCCGGGCTTTTGATTGAAAATTAAGGCCAGTCAGCAGACATTTTGGGCATTTCCTTCACTTTTGCCTTTTTCTGTCAGATTGTCCCCGAATATGGTCAATTTTTGCGAATCTTTCATCGGCAGACTCCTTAGTGCGTTCTTCAAAGGATACGGCATTTGTAAGTATGAGCAGAAGTCAGAGCCAAGTTTGGATTTACAATTATGAATGGTGAACAAAATATGTAGTCTGTTACTCTGTCCAGACTGGGCGTAGCTCAAAATAATTTATTGGGTGAAGCATTTTCGACCTGCGATAATTTAGTAAGTGCCATGTGGATTTCATGTGCAGAAAGAAAGGGAAACGAGAATCCGTCACGAGGTCTAGATTTATTGTTTCAACTTGTCGGCAGCAGTGACGTAAGACATTCTGATAGGCAGGGGCGGACAATTACCTGGGGCCCTGTGAGAGGGGTCTCAGGCAGGCAGGGTTTACCCGTTCCCCTTTGAAAATTTTGGCTTCAGGTGCCACTTCATGCCCAATGTGATTTTTTTTGGTGCGAAATGTGCTGTCCACCAAGGTCAGTAGTTCTCTCTTCTTTTGGTTAATTGTCTGAGCCCTACCTTCCATTGACCACCTTAGTTGGGGTCTATGGGGAAAGGCCTGGAAGTCAACCAGTTCCCATCTAGAAACCCAGTTTATAATTTTTCGTTTTGCCTCGTAGGCTCCTACCCGTTTCTTTCGAACGGAAATTTTGACTGACACATCACAAAGTTGTTCGATTTTGTTTTGCAATTCATGAAGGTAGAAAACCCAGAAGTCGAAAGGTGCTAGTTTTGCACGGTTTCCTGGTATAGTCAATGATTCAAGAAAATGCTTCTCATCTTTGCTAGAATCATCCTTCTTGCCGGGTTTTGCTAACATAAAAATATTCATTCCTATAATAGACGCATTCAAATGTAGGGAATATCGGCTCGACGATCCACAATTTGTTTGCTGTCTCGTTTCGGATCATGGTCCCGGACTGTTTTTGTTGAAATTAGAGTACAGTAATATATATTGTTAAAATAGGAGTGGCCGTCCAGCGATGTCTTTCAGCTAGCTGCTGTCTAAAATGTGGCGATGCCTAGGAAGCAATTTTTAAAAATAGTCCCAGAAGTCCCAAAATTGCACTCAAAATAATTTTCATTCACGGAATCTACTATCGTGCATGCGGTCTACAGTACTGGCGTCGGAAACAACATCAGGATACCGAAACGGACGACATTTTTTGCTATTTCTTGGACTCGATAAAATCCGCAACGTCCAAACTTGACGATATTTAACAAAATTTTGCTCAATCATATCGGGCTCTCGAACAGAGAAATCGGCAATCTCTGACTTGTAGGGCCATTTATTTTCCACTTTGGCAGGTTGTAGCCTGATTGTGCCTATTCTCTCCTGCCCCATAGGTGTTCCTCTCTCCGCTTCGCTTTGCAAACTTGCTTTTACTTCATATGTATTGGAGCATTCTGACTCCTCATCAGCCTCGTATGCCAACGGCCGCTTCGTGTTTATAATCAATTTGGAATTTCATCGTGAATCTACCTTTTGTTTAAAAAACAACAAAATAGTCGCACTATGTTTCTGAGTGATAAAACTTGCATAAAAGCTTCATAACGCCGCCAGAATATGCCTTCAAATGATAGCTAGCCACGACACTATAGCAGCAACATTCACAGTTCGTCTGCGCGCGCAGCGCGCGGAAATTTTGGACATCCGGGTTCGGACTAAGGCCACTGTGGTATTTGTGAGGCTGCTTTCCCCTTTCTCGATATTTTTCAGCCAAACAGCCACTAACGAATACGTGTAAACGGACATGTAATTTCGTCATCATCGAGGATCAAAAAGTGGGGGAGGGGACATTTGATCTGATGTCCCCCCACTTCGAAATTGGGGGGAACGTGGTCCCCCTGATCCCCCCCCCCCCCCCCCGAAACGGATCGACGCCCATGACAATACGTATGGAACCGTTAGTTCATTGCAGCATTAGCACTGTCTGTACTGCGGCCACCATTTTGACTTAACTATCATTCTCAGAGTTGTTATTTTCGTGTGAGTCTAAGTTGTGATTTTGCGTGATTGTGATAGTATTTCAGCTTGTGTACACCCTATACAAAAGCGCACGACACCAGAACGAGGATCATACCCGCCACCATAGACCAGCTCGGCTCAAATCCGAAGACAATTGAATGATAAAGACAATCAGATGTTGTTGAGTACCTAAGAAACGTGAACAGTTGACAAAAAGCAGTGCGTAGTTGTATAACTATTCCCAGGAAAGCCGAATCGAGGTATTACCAACGAATTCGCGACGATCTACATACCGTTCTAAGATCATACCGTGCTGGCCGACTGTTACGTACTCTGCCAGGATAATAGGCTGTAGAAGAGCATTGAATCAAACATCAAAGACATGACTGTGATATTTCGCATCTCATCGCTCGCGCGTGGACGAATGAGAGCGCCCACTACCAGAGGCGGCGAACAGCTACCAAGGGTGGGCGACTGATATCTCCTCTGTCAAACTTTTGTCGATGAACCGGAACAGAAATGAAGGCCTCGTGATGATCACACTCCAATCATCGCTAAACGACTGTTTTCATTTCACTAATCCGAAGGGTTCTTTGAATAGAAGCCATCCGAGCCCACCTACCAGACGACTGGCTGGTAGATTCTAGTATTCGCATCAGTATGACGGCATATTTTGATATGCGTAACTGGCAGAAAATGTTTAACTGCAGTGATGATCGACTGACTACATTGAATCCTCGTTCTGAATTTGTAGAACTATCAAACCTGATCCATTGTAAAGAGCGACGATTGCCAGCCATAAATCGTCGACAATGAGGTCCTGTGTGAATGCCGCGAGGAGAGGGTCAATTCACCCGCTAGGTTGAAAGAGCAGAGAGCCCGGCTGCGTACGAAGGCAAGCAGACATCAATGCAAGGCCATCCAGTTCCGTCCGGTATAATGAGTGTTAATGGTTAACCATTGGTTGTTCTTCTATATACGTATTCTCACTTCTTGCTGAACGATCCTCATCTTCCCCGAAACGTTTCCATTTCTGCTTGATGCCCTCCTTGCGGTATATTCCTAGTTCTTGACCTTTGTCGGGCTGGAAAAAGTGAAATATATTATTGTTGAATATCTACCTAGTAATTATGTGGTTGCTCTCAAAAATACGTCACCTCCACCCCCTCCCCTCCTCCTCAGGAGACTGCGGCAAGATCTGGTGTATCCACCTATCTTTCAGTTAGTGTTGATTGTCCGTCGGTATCCCCTTTAGTATTTCTTGGTTCGCTTCATCAGTGAAGGCATAATTAACCTATTGTTATGCAAGTGCAGGAGTGCAGTCTGGACGGAATACTGCGCTGCAGTCATTAGTTGTGACCTGAATCTGGGGTGCGACTGTAGAACCTACTGACTAAGATTTCCGGCTCGCTGGTTGCCTATACGTACAAGCGCGAACATTGTCTTCATCAATTCTTCATCATTGATCCCTATAGTCAAGGTGTGCGTGTCATTGCTTTGCTTGAAAACACGTTAAGCCAGTCATGTTTGGGTTGCATTAAGTTTTTTTCCATACTGAGAACATGATCTCTCTCTTTTAAGAGAGATCAAGAATGATCGAAGGCAACAGATCAGATTCTGAAAATATTGCGAAGACAATGAACCCTCAAATTTACTAGTAAGCTTTCTCACGAAGAGTCTAGTTAATATGTCAGTGCGAGTCAGAGCTATGGCTTGTTACGAGCGATGACAATCGCTTGTATGTCGTTGGGTGTACAGACCAAAGACAGAACAACCCGCACAACTTACTACTGGTTTGTGAATCTGTGACTACGAATACTTACCCAATATTCCACACCCGCGTGTGTTAGGCTCGGGAAGAAACACGTACCTCCTATCGTTCTAGGAAATCTAGCTTATGCTAAATACTGACTCACGCACAATGGGATCGAGCGAGGGAAAATCCAGTCCCCAAATCACGCAAACCGCTGAGGGTACTCTTAATCCGATGATCGGAGTCGGAGAAAAATGCTTCCTGCAAATTTCTGAGTTACTGAACGACATTACATAGCAATTGGGGATCCAGACGATGAAAAATTCGTGAAATAGAAGCCAAGATTGCTCAAGAAATGAGCGTTCGACTGGCATCCTGGGGACGATGGGTTGCCAGCCTGGCTACGGTAAACCTTGCCATAATTCCGATGGCGTGGTGGGTGCTCAGTAACAATATTTGTGAGTTTCGGCGGCGATTTGATACTTTGCACTCACGGGTAAAGCCCGCGAGTCTCAAGTTCATTCATATGATTCAAGCAAACCACTTATAATAATTGAATGTTCAGGGCCATAGACCAGCCCTCAAACAACTGTGGTCCGTGCCATGCTATGGCTAAATTACATTTGCGACATGAAGAACATACTTTCAAATATATTCTACATAGGATTTCTGTTCCGCGCATTTCTGCTTCAAATGTTAGCACAGTTGGAAATACCAAGATGGGATCCCTGCAGGGGACTGGGGACGGATCTGTACTTCAGACCTGAAGCGCAATGCGTTTTGAGCAGGGTGCATGCACGGCAGGTGATTTTAGCTTATTACCCCAGCTCAATTAATAAAAAAGTACACAGTGTCCCGAGTTCACGTCTCTACTTCCACAACAATTCAATTAGTTCAATATAATAATTTGTGAAGGTATGTAATGATTCACTTTGGTAGGTGTGAAAACGGACGCGAAGTCAACGTCAGGCATGCAATAGGGTGAGGGGGGGGGGAGGGCTATGAGCTTCATCCTTCGGCCCTAGGAATTCTTTATACCCCGCCCATCAAAAACGACAATGGAATGAAATGTTCCGAATTAGACAATGATTTGACGCCTCTTTGAAGCTTGCATGGTGAAGCCCTTTTTGGTGATCTGGAGGCCCTAGCCGATTTATCAAATTTTCTATACGCGCTTTTGTTTAGGATTCTTTCGTTTTGTATTCTGACAACCTTGAGAAAATTTTAGTGTCGAGATGTACCTGTGCGGCTGTGCGCATACACTCTCGAAAGTGTTTTGTAGAATTTACAGAACACTGTAACTAGCACACCTATTAAAAGTAAAAGGCCTGTTTGGAAAAAAAAAAATACACAAATTGTGCAGACACCATGATTGTGTGATTTTTGAAACAACCCGGGGATAGGTGTGCTAGTTATACAACATTTAGGAGTATATTCTGCCAAAAAGACTTCAGTGGATGATTCACCTGAGCCCACGTCCAAATATCCCCCGAGAGGACCGACTTTCAGCTCATAAGGTAACCCACCAAATAGAAATAGGCTCCACGAGTTCCGTGCATGTCTGACTGATACCAAGATTGGAGGGTAAGTTGGAATGCCTCAAAGTAGGGTGTACTTTGACCTAATGGTAGCTGTCAAGTTTACTAGGTGCATGCCTATTATTACAGTATTCACTGGACGCAAAGTTCCCGGAATCCACCGTAAGGTGGCGACACACGACGAAAGCCTTGTGGACACTTTTAATTGTTTATTAGACTGATCGAAGGTAATGGTTGATTGTTGAACACGCCAATTTACTTTGTGACAGCGCCATGAGGACGTTCAAGCATGGAATTACCTTGCTAATTTGTAAGGGACTAGAAATCACTTAAATATTTCGGCAGGTGCGTTAATTTGGCCGAAATTAGGGATTTTCGGGCGATAACGTGATCGGGTCTGAGTCCATTATCACCTATGACCCGGATTGACGGGCGATTACGTAATCGTTCTGACGTCATTATAACCTATGACCCGAGTCATATTGACGAAAACAACAACAACAACAATAACAACAACAACAACAATAACAACAACAATAACAACAACAACAATAACAACAACAATAACAACAACAAGTCGGACTTGTTCAAAGACGTTTGAAGAACCCGGGTAAAGGGTAAAGGACAGCACAAATTGCCCCGACTTGCCACAGTCGTTTGCATGCACTCACCTCGTACGTGGGCGGCAATGCTAGGCATGCATGACTGCGCTTGTGGTATGTACAGTGCGGGAGTCGACGGCATTACAGGAACTGTGCGTTGCAAATACCGCACGCGTCAACAGAACGTGACTTGCATTTTCCTGCAAGTTCTCGGACTTATGAAGCGGTAATAGTATATTGTAGGCGTTAGCTTACGGTGGTTACCTTACCAAGTAGGCTGAAGTGATGGCCCCGACCTTAGGCTTAGGTTAGCCTAACGTTAGACCCTCAGCTTGCCGCCTAGCCTAGGCGACATAAAAATGCACATCACAAATCTACAAATTATGGTTACACAGTCGCCGCAAGGAATAAAATCGCCTATAACACTATCCAGCCCAATCTCATTCGCGAAGCCTTATAGGGGACTATATTATTGTAATGTATGTAGTAGAATATGAGTTGGGAGTAAATGAATAGGATAGGCTTGTACTTGCATAAGTTGTTACTGGCCATAATGTTCTTACATCACTGGCCATTGTGAAAAACAGGTGGAGTGGTTTTTGAAAACGTCAGTCAAATGTGTGACCAAGTTGAAAGCCTACATACAGTCTATGCCAGCTTATAATCTGTGGTGTGGAGTCACCTGCATCTGAACAAAACTTTTTTTCCATTGTGCCCACCAGTAAAAATATTGTAGCTTGTCTCCAATTAACTTTAACAACATGTAAGAAAAAAATCACAACATAGCTGATTCAGGGTGTTCCTTTTTTTTATAACTCTAATGATTTTGTTACGGCTGACAATGTAACTCTCGTAACATTTACACTTCCACAACACGTGAGAAATCCCAAAAATTTTGATTGGTTGCTTTTAAAAACAAATTTAAAACACCCAATAAAAAATATTTCCAATGCATATATGATTTAAGTTCGTTCTTAACATCACAAAATATGGTATTATGAAATGGAAATAGAACCCTATCATTAGGTGAGAGGATCATTCCCTTTAGGGTGAGGCATCCTCTCACCACCAAACATCTTAGCAGATTCTCCCATTGCCAAGCTTACAGCGACATATTCTCTGTATTTTAAGCAAACTGAATTGCCCTCCAGACAAAAAGCATCGTGGTGCAGAGGCAGCCTTCAGACACACTTGAAGAGTTGGGGAGGGGGGGGCCAAACTTCGGTGGGGATTAAGTATGGATTGCCAGTTAGTAACAATGGTCCAGTTATAACATTATAACTAAGAGTCACTCTACAACATGCCCATTAACTCCCTGTCGCATGGGATGGAATCCTCGTCCCACTTATTGTTAACAAACTTAATATAACAAGATGCTAATCACAAAAGGCAAGTCATGCATGTATGCCACCATTTCATGTTCGCACCTTTTCTCCAACCCAGCGATGACAGGTAGTTTTGTTGGAGACAGCGGATAGGTCCTTCCTACACAACGTACATACCTGGTTATATTTTTAATCACCCATATAACTCGCCCTTGACCACCCCGCAATGAAGGTTTTGAATTCTGGTTCCGAAAACTTGATGAATTGTCATTTGGCGTGTGTGTCTGCAACAGAAGATCTATATACAGTACTGACTAACGCTTCAATTAGCTTATCACGATTAGGGCCGAACAAACAAAAAAGTGCAATTGACGTTAAATTGACCTCTTCGGCCAACTCGATAGAAATCCAGGCCTGGATATTTTGTCCACTGTCTATCTATTTGAAAGATTACTTCATCCAGGCATTTACCAGTTGTCCAGTGACGTCACAAGGGGTGACTCCCTGACGATATACTTTTGCACACAGTAGATGTCAACAGTTGTTTTCTTCCAATATTATTAGTATTCCTCTTCTTCTTATTATTATGATAAATCATTTGTAATTTGATAATAATGTATGGATGTATTTTTTTTTTTAATAAAAAACCAGTGACATTAGGGGCACAACCCATAATTGTTCCGCAACCCCATGCACAAAAGACTAAGAAGAAGAGGAGAGATCTAGTCTAAGTTCTAAACTTAAACAGTGGAGATTGTAAGAAGAAAGGAACCCTCGGGAAGGGAAATCCATGCACGCAGGTTCTGGCGCGGTGGCGAGGCAGCTGCAACGGGAAAGAGCGTCAAGAAGAAGTGGAACGAGTACGGCGAGTAACTTTGTGCAAGGGGGAGGGGGGGGGGGAACTTCCCGTAGTTCAGAGGAACACGATGGCCATGATAGTACTGGTAAAAGAAGAAGACAGAGAGCAGAATACTGATCTACGTAGCAGGCTGAAGAGTAGCAGTGAGTTGGTCGTCATTAATAAGGCGAATAGCCTTTCTCCGTATACGATCAGGGACCCGAGAACCATGGTGAGCCCGCCCCCAATATGGCACCCATATTCCATGGTGGAACGAATTTGAGTTTTGTAGAGTAACTGACGAGAGGTAAAGTAATTTTTGGCACCAAATGGGGAACTCAACTTTCTGGAAGCATTGGTTGCGATAGACTTGATATACGAGTTCCCAGACAAGTTACTGGTGATTTCCATACCAAGAATATGCGAAGCAGACAGCGGCAGGATATAATCAGCCATGGGAAGGAAGTGCGTCGGAATCGGGCCGGTTCAAGAGATAAAAGGTGTGGATTTTTAGTTCGATTGGAAGTAACCAGATTAGCAGTATCCCACTCCAAAATAGATTATGAAAAAACTTATTTGTTTAAGGGGTCGAGGAGAGCAGAACAAATGATGAAGGGTGGAGTCATCAGCGAAGGAATGGATAAGATATGAGGTAGAGCTAAGAATATCATTAATGAAGATAAGAAAGAGTGTAGGGGGAAAAGGGCAACCTTAGGAGAACACCGCATCATATGGACAGGTTTCAGAGCGTCAACGCGAACAGTGATAGATTGCCCAGTGAGAAAACTAGCAGTCTATGAGATAAGACTAGCTGATGAGACTAGGTGTGCTTTATTGAACCAAATTGCTTCTAAGGGTACCTGAAAATTCATAATTACTCAAAAGAGGCCAGAAAACTCCTCCTCTACTAAACCAAATGGAAATTTTGGTGAATTCCTCATGAATCCGTTAACAGATATTTAGGTATGTCAGGTACAGTATTCAATATAATGAATCGAAAGCTGCATTCAGATGCGCCAAAATGAGGTGCTAATATTGATGTGACCATTCGAATAGAGCGCAATTATCGAGAGGATGACGTTGCAGTACCCCCAATTCCCGGAAAGGGCGACATGGGAAATAGTTCTTTGTCCGAAAAGGAGGTGGCACCCCTTGAACAGGGTTGACGATCCGTTTCGAGAAGTGAGGGGCGAGCTGGACTGTAATTTAGTATATAAGCGAAGCGCCCGTAGCGAATATTCCAAGAATTGTTTTGCCTAATATACCTCCAAGACCGCGGCCAGAGATGGCAGTTGCCGGACACAAGTTTCAGACATATGGATGTGCAATTTTGAAGAAGGGGAAATGTTGCCACTCTGATGATATAGCAGATAGGTTGCAAGGGAAAGGGTATTCAAAACAAATAAATACCCTAGGCTAATCCTCTGCTAGTTTGCAATTCACGCCAAACAGGTTGTCAGGTTTTAAAATGTGGAGAATGATTTTGCGGGTATATAAGACATATGAACGGAGCGCCATTATGAGTTGACCCGGATCGTTCAGAAAATTTCGAGAGGAATACATATAAAAACGTGCGTGTGCATTCCGCGGAACTGCTTGGGCAGATTTGAACGATGCCGATATTTTGCAGGTGATTATCCGCGTGCAACTACATCCCGCATACTACATGCAGCAACTCGGGGAAGTTGTCGGTCGACGGGTCATGAGCGCCCATCCCTTCAGCTTCTGCCGGTTTCTCGACATGTACATCCCCAGGGTACTCAGAGTTCTCTACCCCCCTCTCAATTCCAAACCCATCATTATCGGGGATATTATGTTTTGCCATTGCGGTGGTAACCGACGCGTCCGCCACGTCCGCCACCGGAAGATTTTCGAGTTAGCTTTAACTCTTTAACGATTCATCCGATTGATCTGAAACTCAGCACACATGTCGCCCAAAGTAAATATCGGGCAAGTTCAAAAGTTGGCATTGTTTCACGACTGCTTCCCTCTATTTCGCAGGTTTCACGCGGAGAAAAGAAGTTTGTCCGATCCACACTAAACTTTGTGCATGGGTGTGGACTTCAGTTGGTCCCGAAAAAAACATGGCGATGATTTCAAGTCACGAAATCGATTTCGCGAAAACTTTAAAACCTTGTAGACTACAGTTGGTTCCGAAATACATAAATTAGGGCCACATTGATTCAACTTCTCTTTCCTTAAGTCATGGGTGTCGTCCATTTGATACATAATTCCTTGATAACCATTATCGCCTTCCGTTGTTCAAGAAGAAGAGGATATACATGTTGGCGGTTCACCTGCGGGACGATGTCTAGGTTTGTTCGGCGTTGGGATGACACGCAGGCATATAGCCTATGACACTCGGCAAAACCAAACGAGCAGTTCTAAATGGAATTATGACATCGCAATAAAGTACTCGCTCCGACCCGGATAAGCGATGACTTGGGGGAAGAAGCGTTCTTCGCTCAACTCAGTCCATTGTGCGATGATATTCCCACTTCTGACCCAAAGGTAATTCTGGGTAATTTCAATGCCTCCACTGGTGTCAGGAGGGATGGCAATGAGTCATGTCTTGGCCCGCGTGGATCTGGCAGTCGTGATGATAAGCAGTCTTCGGCTACTTGAATTTGCCAGAAGTCGGGGCCTTTGAATTGCTGGTTCTCGGTTCCAAAGATCTGATGCGATGCGCAGTGGTACTGATGGTAGTAGTATCAAGGAGAATGACCATGTACTCATAGATGGTAGAGGAGGAGGCTCATGAACTGCAGGGTATTCAGGAGTGCCCATGCGTCTTCACAACTGACCACAGGTTGCTGGTCCGTACGCTAAGGCTTACTTTCGAAACCCCAAGGAATGCTGCGTCGGCCTTCAAAAAGGTTGACGAGAGTCAACTGAAGGATCCGAAAGTAGCTACAGTGTATGCTGACAAGGTGGGGCAAACGATTTAGGGGCTGGGGAGAAGAATGGGACCCCGAGCAGGGGGGGAAAATGGGCAAACTTTCAAAGCATGCATCTCAGACAGCGGAGAAGGTGTATCCAGGAGCTCCCAGGAGGACCACAGGGGCAATTCACTAGTGGAAAACAGTGGAAGCCACGAGCGGAAGCCGCCAAGTCCAGGCTAAGTGGTAAGACTCGGCGTGAAGGCGAGGCCTGCGACGCGACGTTAGGCGGAGGTCCAGCGTCTATGCGAAGTCCGTGGAGAGGGATCGGGCAAACGGGTGCACATCCCAGCCGTACAAAGCGATTAAGAGACTCCGCAATCAGCCTCCGCAACTCAGCCTCCGCAACTCAGCCTGCCGCAACTCTTAAAAGTCGTATTAAGTGTACTTGTGCAACCGAAGAAAGATATTTCCATGTGACCAAAAATTCCCCCCTTGATTAATTTGATGATTGATCTGATAGTATGGGAGAGATTTTCATTCTAATTTTCTTTATAATTGTATTTTTAAAAAAAATTCCAGGGCACCTAACAACTCGATTAATAAAATCAAAAGTTCTTCCAAGAATGGTTTTTGGGGGGAAAAGGGGGCCTAAACTGTAAAGAATCGCAGCGCAGCAGCAAGCTCGAGGTAAGACACGCCACCACATTTACGTTCTGGAAAAAAAATTCGATGGCTTAAAAATTGGAAATAATTTCAAATAAAGGTACAAGAAATATTTCAATTTAGTTATATTTGGCTCGAAGTAAAAATTAGCTCTGGAACAGATCTGTAAAATTGATTTCTGGTAGGGCGTCAGGATTGGCCTTCAAAAGCATTTCAATGTGTTGATTAGTGTGTTGCCCCATATGACTTTGTGACTCTGGCGTACAGGGGTCAACTAAAGTTATCGGTAGCTGCGTTACGTTAGATATTCATCCATGACCACTTTAACCCCGCACATGGCCCTCAACATGTCTTTGACCTGGACCGGAAAAGGCTGGTGCGGAGGGATGATGTACTCATTCGGAGAAACGGCATTCCAAGTATGAAATTCAGCCATTCAGGTGGGGTCGAGTATTGTGTTAACACGCTAGACTGTTAGTCGATATGCATGGGAGCAACCCTGAATAGTTCCGCGAAAAAAATGCCCCATTTTTTGGTCATGAATATTCACAGGAGACTTTCAATAACATTTTACAACACCGCCGAAATGAGAATTGTTCGGAGAAAATGCTCATTTGAAGCCTAAATGACCGAAAGCCACATGTTCGTTATGCGCAAGCGTTATTGCGGCTTGTCTGGTATGCGCAGACGTTCAGAAAAATGTGAGAATCCTTCAAATGGGAATTTAAAAAAAGAATCCAATCAACGTCATGCCAACTAGGTTGGAGGATGTCTAAACCAGTCAGTTCAGATCAAAAGAGTAATTTTCAGCAAGCACGACGTTTCCGTAATTTAGTAGAAAGAAGAGAGAATCTTCCGAGGCGCAATCATCGTTGACGTTGCACAGCCCCCTAGTCCCGCCCATGATTGCATTCGACCCAGGCGACGGAAACGAAGTCGCACAGGCGTTTTGTTTCGGCAAATTGCCAATTGGTTAAAGGGTCATCCTGCACATATGAGGAATGAGGCTGATACGAGAGTGAACAACGTCAAACGCCTGTTTCACAGGCTACAAACTAATTGGATCGTGATTCCCGTCACGGATAGGCATCGTGTGAAATTTTTTATGACTTGAGAGGGGGTCGCGTTTTCCAGGCCGAAATGAACGTTTTTTGCGAGCGATTAAATCGCTTGCATAGGAGTCGCGTCAGATTTGTGTAGTCTTTGTGCAGTCGGAAGTTGCAATGGTCATGTGACAATCGGCAGTCTAAGACTAAGTATACATGAGAAAATATGTGAGATTGTTGTTGTACATGCCCCGAATTTTGAGGAGTTGTGTTTGTCTTTGGGTGGAGGTGAGATTTGCTAGAAACGCCTGGGTAGAGAAACTGAGGGGAAAACCCCGACGTTATAAGTTGTCCTGGGTAATGTAACCTTCAATTGAATTTATATGCGCAGAAGAGAAGAAGAGGCATTTTGTTTTCTTTGTAATTCTGCTAGACATCAATTCAAAACTTTAGGTTTCCTCCCGGAAAACATGTTTACTCGCTAGCAGATTCTTTTCCTCCGACAATAATAGGGAACGATTTTGGAACATTTCTTCTCCCTACCGTTTGTGTGCTAATGTATTGGGGGAGGGGGGGGTGTAAGGGAGGGGGTGGGGGGTGGGCGGGGTGGTTCTTACCACGGCCGCTTTCATGTTGCGAAAAATCAGTGATGACTAATCTAATGTTACGACAGAAATGGGACAAAAAATCATTGCTCGACAATGCTTGCAAGTCAGTTTTTTTCAAACTAGAAATCCCAACACGACCGAATTCTTGATTGTGTTTCACACTCGTTCGGTTATTCCAACCTTTCTCGTGGGAAGTGTGGAAACGAATCGTGAAGGTAAAAAACAAAAAAACAATGATGCACCGTCAGATAATGCCTGGTTCGGAGGTACAGCTAGGAGTCTTCAGGATCATGCATAGCAGGCGAAATAGATGAGAGTATTTATCACAATGTTAACATTACACAAATGCATAAAATGGGCACGAAAACGGAAAATATAACGCCCGAGAGCACGCGTTCGTCGTATAGCTACCTTCAATCGACAGTTAACATCCGGATTTGGGTTGATTATTCGTAGGCACGACACCCCAGTGTGGCTTATGTTACATGGCAGCTGGTGAAATTACATGGATTACATGGCGAGGTGTCTTCATTACTTACACAACACGGTGTATCCCATTTTGGCGATGGGGTGTTGTGGTTTTGGTGACTAGCGATTAACTCTTCTATTATACAGGACATGGGATATTGCGACCACCCAACTACGAGTATCATTGACCTACATTAAACAATATGATTGATTTATAACGCAGAATGTAGGCCTAAAGCCGTTAGAGACATTAGACATTGACAAACAAGCAAAAAGTGAAAAAATTAGGTTTAGTTCCTTAGTGAGGACTGACGGGACGAGTCTTGGACGAAGGGATGAAAAAGGAAGGAGGAGGTAATAGGGGGAAAATCACACCTTAGGAGCAATAATGACCGGGGGCTTTTTGCTGGTCACATATAATGGTTCCTGCATTCTTAATTAGCAGGAGAAAGGTGTTGCCGTTTTCTTATGCCGGTCCCATCCTGGGGGCCATCCTGGGGGTGGGGATCGACCAGCCCCATAACATGCTACGGAGGACCTTAGTCAGGATCATTTCCACTTATCCAAATTCAATGCCCTCTCAGTGAGATATCTTGTGACGGAAATCTCCCAGGGTTGGGATTGCCTGAAGTCAGTATGTAGGTAGTTGGTAGGAACCAAGTAATAAAATGACGGTGTATAAATCTGTTTACAAATGAATGAGATATTCTGTATCACGGGTGAATGTCCCATATGAATGGCAAACAGACAATTAGCTTTGAAATATTTTACCTGCTCTCACCGACTTGAACTTGAAAGGAAGAGAGAAAACAACTTTGAGAAACACAATGAATTGTTTCGCTGTGTTCCAGCTATAGGAATGATACGTGACAGTGCAAGAGCATC
This sequence comes from Sclerodactyla briareus, assembly GCA_026419785.1. NCBI lineage: Eukaryota > Metazoa > Echinodermata > Holothuroidea > Dendrochirotida > Sclerodactylidae > Sclerodactyla > Sclerodactyla briareus. Next base: position 37,757 of record JAODTK010001021.1, read on the forward strand.
GTAAGGGACTAACAAACGAGAGTCCCCACAAACCCGTAGATCAACTATGATCTTTCGTACATCAGACATAGCGTTTATTTGTGCGATCATGATGACTAGGTTACATAAGATTACGCCTATCCGCAGCACACAGGTTATGGATCCGCAGTGTTCACAGCGACAGCAGTCCCAACGGACATTCTCAAGGTGAATTAACAAATTGGAATCACGTACGCGTAGGCCTAACACTGAAGGGAATCTCAATGGATCCATTAGGACTAGTTTTTGCTCTCAATACCGGAGTTTCCAGTGACGTACCCCCGGGGGAGGGAAGGGGGGGGGGGAGGGGGGGGGGTCATGTGACCCAAGTGATCAATGAATGTTTAACACATTTTTTGGCAGTTCACACAGGTGTCAGCTGTTAATTAGCAAATGTTGCAGCAGCAGGTGTCTAAGGGCCCATAAATCTTGCCAAGAGGGAGGGTCGGGCTATTTATGAGGGCTGGCTCCCTTCCCTTGGGTTCCGACCCTAACCCCAGCCCCCCCCCCCCTCCAAGACAAATCTTCGGTACGCGCCTGGGAGTTTCAAATCTCAATTGAACCCTTTCAAGTTCTGGTATTTTTATGTTTTCTAAATAGAATATATATTATAAATTAATGGGATATCGGAAACTAGATATGTTTCTTTTAACTTTTAGAGCGTCTCAATCAGTGACGTTAGACAGTGAGGGGAGGGGCGAGGGGAATGTTGCCACCCCTCGTACCGAGGGACCTGGGCAATTCTAAAAGACTAAAAAAAGGGAAAAGAAAGGGGGAACGAAGAATCCAAGTGGAAAAAATAGTGGGGAAAAATCGGCGAAAGCGGGAATGAATTTAATATTTGCGAGAGTAGTGGGCCCAAATTAGCATTGAGGTTTCGGGGGTATAGTATGGTGAGGTACGAGGAAACCGGTTCCCGTACATTGCCCCCCCCCCCCCCACACCACCCGCCATCACCTCGTCAAGCAGAGGGAAGCCCGAGAAGGAATGTCCAAATAGGGAATGGAACGTGCTTGTCCCCCCCCCCCTCCCCCGAACTCGGAAGGCTGGCTACGTGCCTGGTCTCAGTAATCCGTTTGCGCGATAATTGTACCATATTTTGCAATTTCTAATATTTATGTTAAAGCCATTGCGATTTAGGCCAATTAGGAAGTCTTATTTCAGCTCCAATGTGGCCTATTCTGTGCATACGTTGGACCAGTGTCCCACGTTGGAGTGAGTCTTTTATCCTATATAGAAATAACTGTAAAATCGTGGTGGATGGTAGGCCTCGTCGGTTTATGAAACAGGGAATAAAATAAGAAAATGGGGAAGAAAAAAAAACCACCATGATTTACGGGAGCTGTTGAAGGATCACGACTTGAAACGTTATAGCACTTTCGCGTTCTGAGAGTACACTGACCAATCGCATTCGCCTGACGTCTTGGGAATTTTACCTTCGTTGTTTGTAATTATAGTGCAGTCAAGGCTTTGATTTCATTAGCTAGCACCAGGTTGAGAAGTAATTTGATATAGCACAACCCACACCCGAATTTTGGAGTGTCTGCATGTTTCCCTTGTTGAGTTAATTTGTTGGCTGAATTAATGACCGTCACGGGGGTGGACCGGTTGCAAAGGTGTCTCCTCTGCAATCATTTGCACAAGGAATCCAACAAGTTTTGAGCCTCGATAACAGGATTACGGTAATTTTATCACGAAGAAATAAATGAATTATTTTCATATAGCAGTAGTGAACTATTTTGGGATTTTTTTTTAAAAATCGCGTCTCGTTTTGCTGCAGCGTTTTCAAAAACAACAAAAATTGGTTTGTTCCCGTTCTGACCCAATTCTCATCAATTTGACCCAGTTCATTTTTAAAGTGCAGCAGTAGCGGGTGGATTTAGGCCTGTCGGTCATTTGGGGATTGTGCCATGAAAAAAAAGATTTGAAACATCGTCTCTGAAAGATGAAAACAAAGGACCAAAACCGTCCGGTGCAGGGGCAGATAGATACTATATAGACAAAATATGCCACGATCATAGGAACAGAATACGGGCCTATGCCAAAACCTAGCCATAGGATCGGTCTACTGGCGAGGTACCAGGGTAAATAAACTGTTTGCACTGTGATATCAACAAAATACGATGAGCATGCAATGGCAGTAAGAAAGCTGCAAAACCGAATGTCAACCTGACTGCCTGTTCGGACCAGGTATTCTGGATTTATCGTTGGTGTTAACAAAGTTTTCGGGAATTATCTCTTTACCTAAGAGACCTTGACCTGACCCAAAACAAAAGCATCATGTACTCACATAGAGATCCAATATACTAAAGTAGGCGTTGATCCCATCCAAGTGGGGTCGCGTTATCATGTTAGCGACATCTCGGCTGGGTGCGGAAAACTGTCTGGCTAAGCGGTTTTTATGAATTGCCCATGACAAGCTTCAACCCGCAACAGCGCGCTGTCTAGCATAGGTGTGAGCGGGAATCGGTCGTATTAGCGCGCATTACGCCGAAGTGAGCGCACTGGTTAACGTGAAGAGATGTATTGTTTGTCAAGTAATGATGCAGCTAAAATCCACTAGCACAAGTAGACTGCATACCAAGAATTTGCCGTCATGGACTTCACGTTGAAGCGCAATATCGTCAGACCCCTCGACCTGTCAATGCCAATTCACAAGGACAGACCGATTCGCATTGGTGGTTATTGGTGGAGTTTTGTCTACACTGGGAGGGATGACTCATTGGATGCACGTACACTTGCCCTTTCCGTGTATACGTATCAGCGCCCATACCGTGTGTACAGCGCTAACAATTACCAGATCACATAAAATGCCTGCAGCATATCACATTAGCTACCTGGAGATAACAAGGTTACCACAATCGGACAGGTACCCCCCTTAATTTTATTTGATCGTGATGGTAGCATAACATGATTCGCTTTAATGAGGCCCCTACAATATTATTAGATTCTTCGCCCTCCTCCGGCATCGTTTTGCTCCAGTCAAATTTTAATTAACTGGATGGTTGGTAAAACGCGACGTGTCTATCTCCGCAGAAAATGGACTAATTGAGAGAAATCATATCAAATCATGTCCGTATGCTTCGCGTGACTTTGAACTCTCTACATGTTGTTAGGACCCCAAATGTAGTTCCACTTCACTCTCCAAGTTTCATTTGAATACGACCAAAGTTAGAAAAAATACATGGATTGTTGCAAATTTGACCACATGTGACCTTCATATGACTTTCATGTTGTTCAGGATTAACACAGTCCACATCCCAGAGTTTCTTCAAATCCGAATCTCGCGAAAAAAATACAAAAAAATTCGACCCCGGGGACCTTGAAGTCACCGTCATGTTTTCGGGACCACCTTTATCCCACTCACCAACATTTGTGTGAAAACGGGAATAACTCTGATTTTCGCAAGAAAACGACTCATTGAACCTCTGGTGACCTTGGCACTGTTATGGTATATTGGAAGGGGGGGGGAACTGTTGTCCCCACCCGCAAGTTTTGTGTAAATCGGACAACTCTGCCATTTCGCAAAAAAAAAAAAAAAAAAAAAAAAAAAAAAAGCAACAACAAATTGACCCTCCGGTGACATTAAAATCACTGTCATGTTTCGGGACCATCTTTTGTCCCACCCACCGGAACGTCTATGTAAATCGGTCTAACTCGGTATTTTCGCAAAAACGGCACCCACCCCCCACCCCCCCCCCCCCCCCCCACCCCCCCACCAATTTGGTTTTTTTTTTTTTTTTTTTTTAGGTTTTTGTTTTTTTTTTTTTTTTTTTTTTTTGTTTACTTTTTTTTTTTTTTTTGTTTTTGTTGTTTTTTTGTTTTTTTTTTTTGTTTTTTTATTTTTTTTTTTTTATTTTTTTTTTTGATTTTTGACTTCGTGACATCTTCGGGCTTCGTTGAATTACTCCACAAGCTGGGCCATTTTTAAAGGGGGATTGGGGGGGATGGATAGTTGGTGTGCGCAAGAATCTGTCCTCTTGAAGGCCTTTCGTTACTAATCCAGCAAATACCGGGAGATATTCCATTTGGGGATGGTTACTTGGAAAAAAAGGAGCCTGACAGTCGTTCGGACAAGGCAAGCTATTATTTTCAAAGGGCTTGGGGATTGGGACTAGTATAGCCTAGGTGAGGAATGAAGAATTTTGTGTGGGGACAGCTAATTCCTATGGATAATTTTATGGCAGGTGACGAGATCTGCTAATCCCAATTCAGGGAAGAGACAATGTCAGTTATACTGTCAAGTAGCGAAGGATTGCGACCTGTGAAGATCTACCGGCTTTGGATTGAATATTTTTCTAGAATTGAAATCATTGTCATCTTTTTCGAGGACCAATATTTTTTCCCCACCCACCAATTTTCCTGTAAATCGGGACTAACTCGATTCGGTGTGTTAAAAGCCCTCTAACTAAACGAAGGAGGGCAGTATAGACTTGCAGTAATGCCCACTTCCGAAATCATCCGAGATTTACCGGCGACATGTGTACCGAGTTTTCAGATCAATGGATAAGCGTTAAAGCGATATTGCGCTAACGCCTTGAAGTTCCCGGCGTCGGCGGCGGTTTAAAAGTGTTGCGGGGGGACATAAGCGCGGGGGCGGGGGGGGGGGGGGGTTGTATTCCAGCCTCGATTGATGTTTTTGTCAGACGTAATCGTGTTGTATTATAGACATGAATAATATTGTTCTGCTATACCTCGAGCTTCCCGAATGTGGTTTCGAGTATTACCGATCAGAGACACTGATAGTTGCATTAGTTTTCTAACTGAATGCACAAGATGGCTAGCCTACACTATACTGCAATGTTGTGTGGTCACGCAAAATCGTCGTTATATGTCTGCGCGAAAATGGCTTCGAATTTTTCAATTTGAAAATCTTCGGTTCAGGAAAAACTGCTGAGAATTCGAACCTGGAATGTTTTGCTTTCAAAATGCTTACTGATACCCAGGGCAATCTTCCGCACATGTCCACATACATGGATCATACAAGTGATCGTTCTATGGGAACGTGACATAAGATAAACGTACAATTCAGTGTGTAACATGTAATAGGATAGACCCACTTCGGTTTCAGTTCCACGAACAGTTCACACCATGATACTATACAAACTACAAAAAACATAGAACTAGAAGCGGGTCGGATAAGTGTGAGCCCGCTTCAGCCACACTGCGGGACACCACTTCGCGCCTACTACAGTAAACTGAAGAGCCAGACAGTGGAAACCCGGTAACAGCTGGCTGAAAAGAGAGAGGAGAAAAAAAAAAAACATTAGCAGAACACGAGGCGAATATTAGTGTCTGAGGGGAAACCATAGAACAAATGAAGTCAACGTGTGTCCATTATTATTAGAGGGCATCTAACATTTTTGTCGGGAAGATAGGAACCAAGCCAGTGTAGCCGGCAGAGATTTACAAATCTAAAGTTCGAGCTTCGCGATCAAACGAGAAGATTTAACAATTAGAAAGGCACCCGGCGGGCCTACTCGAGTAGGGACTACCCCAATATAATAATAATAAATTAATAATAATAATATAATAATCTAATAAGAATAATAATTAATAATATAATAATAATAATAATATAATAATAATAATAATAATAATAATAATAATAATAATAATAATATCTCGTTTCTTATATAAGCGCTTTTCCAGGTCGGGAAGGACTTGCTCAAAGCGCTTTACAGATATTTACCCCTGATCATTCGTGACTTTGTCACACCAGTATCGCTGCTTGTTATCTCCCGGATGCTCGGCGCACGTTAAGTGCGTCCCCTTCATCGGTCCCACGGGGGAAAAGTAATTGGAACAAATTAGTGATTATCTTCATTATGTTACTTAAGTTTCATTGAAGGTTCTCGAAGCTATTGACATTGTATAAATTCATAAGATACAATACATATAATATTTCGATTCATATAATATTTTCAATAATGAACTAGAAAATGTCGGGCGGGTAAATTGCCAGACGTTATATATCCCGCATCTCTTATTCCAGACATTTGGTGAACAGGAAAACCGAACAATATTCGTAGAAAGAATTTTAGACCGTGTGAAGCGACAACGTGTAAGATGAGCACATTTATTCAGATTCGACCTTTAACCACATGACCACCAGACCGAGGTCCAATTAAGGTCAGAGGTCACACACATGCAGGTCAACATGATATACAATGGTGAACCATCCAGCCTTCGCAGATATTCAATTCTCCGATATAGCCAAAAAACAGTTTTGACCCTAAGTGACCCGACTGACCTTAATGATTATGACAGTTTATGAGAATGTACTCTCATGGAACATCCACTGCCTAGGAGCATTTGCATTCTGATGAACACACCAAGTGCTATGCCGAAAAAGCACAAAAATAAGTTTTTGACCCCCTTAAGATGACCCTTAATGACCTTCATGACATGGCGGTTTTTCCATGAACTTGTTACACTCCATGTGATGCATCCACTCCAAGGCAATTGCATTCCAAGGGAAACCAAACAGGTGCAATGTTATTGGAAAAGTATAAAATTGAAACTTGACCCCTTGTAACTACCAAAGTAAGTGTCCGAATCGAAGCGGGAGTTGTTTCCCCGCCATAAAGCACACAAAGCTCATCAATATCCAAAAATAACCAGTTTCTATTTTTTGCCGTACACTCCTTAAATAAGCACATTATTCAAGATTCGACCTGTAACACATGACCACCGGAAAGAGGGTCAATTCAGGTTCAGAGGTAAACACACATGCGGTCAACAATTATATCAGATGGTGAACCATCCAGCCTTCGCAGATATTCCAATTCTTCGATATAAGCCAAAAAAAACAGGTTTTTGACCCCTAAGTGCCCCGAATGACTTTAATGATATGACAGATTTAATGAGAATGTTACTCTCATGTGATACATTCCACTTCCTAGGAGCATTTGACATTCTGATGAACACACCCGGAGCTATTGCCGGAAAAGTACCTAAAAACAGTTATGACCCCTATGTGACCCTTTATGACTCCTTAAATAGCACATTTATTCAAGATTCGACCTTTAACACATGACACCCGACAGAGGTAAAATCTGGTCAGAGTTCACACACATGCAGCGTCACAATGATACACAATGGGAACCATCCAGCCTTCGCAGATATCCAAATTTCCGATTATAGCCAAAAAACAGTTTGACCCTAAGTGACCCCGAATGACCTTAATGATATGACAGTTTTAATGAGGAGTGTTACTCTCCATGTGATACATTCCACTCCTAGAGCATTTTGCATCTGCTGAAACACACCCCTGCTATTGCGGAAAGTACTAACTAGTTTTTGCCCCCTATGTGACCTTTAATGACGCATTAAAAAAGCACATTTATTCAGAGATTCGACCTTAACCACATGACCACCCGACGAGGTCAAATTCTGGTCCAGAGTTCACACAACATGCAGGCAACAATAATAACAATGGTGAACCATCCAGCCTTCGCAGATATCAAATTTTCCGATATAGCCAAAAAACAGTTGGACTCCTAAGTTACCCCGAATGCCCTTTAATGATATGACGGTTATTAATGAGAATTGTTACTTCCTGTGATACATCCACTCCTAGGAGCATTTGACATTCTGATGAACACACCCAGGGCTTTTGCCGGAAAAGTACTAAAATCAGTTTTTGACCCCTTATGTGACCTTTAATGACATTCAATGACATGGCGGAAAATTGTAACTCCATGTGATTGCATCCACTCCTAGAAGCATATTGCATTCCAATGAACATGTCCAATGTATTGCGAAAAAAAGTATTATGAACTCATCATTTTGACTGATCAGGACAACTAATATGCGAATTAGTCCACCAAAATTTACCTCAGTTTTTATGAAATTGTTACACTCCATGATGATGATCCACTCCTAGAAGCATATTCCATTCAATGAACATGTCCAATGTTTATTGCGAAAAAAGTACACCAATCAGTTTTTGACCCTAATTGACTTTAATGACCTTCAATGACATGGCGGTTGTAAGAAAAATGTTACACTCCATGGGATACATCCACTCCTAAAAGCACATTGGCATTCCAAAACATGTCCCAATGTGAGTGCGAAAAAGGTATTTAAATGGAACTTTGACTCTGTAAACTGACAAAGTAGTTGTCCGATCGAAGCAGGGAGTTAGTTACGTCTATGAAGCACACATAGCTCAATCAAATATCCAAAAATAACCAGTGTTCTATGTTTTTTTGTTGCCCGTAATCCTTAAATAAGCACAGTTATTCAAGATTCGACCTCTTAACAACTATGACACCCGGACAGAGGTCAAATTCAGGTCAGAGGTTCCACACACATGCAGGTCACAATTATATCCCTATGGTGAACCATCCAGCTTCGCAGATATCAAGTTATCGATTATAGCCAAAAAAACAATTTTTTGACCCTAAGTGACCGAAGGAACTTTAATGATATGACAGATTTTGTGAGGATTGTTTACTCTCCATGTGATACATCCACTCCTAGGAGGCATTTTGCATTCTGATGAAACCACCCAGTGCTATTGACCGAAAAGTTACTAGATCAGTTTTGAAACCTTAAGTGACCTTACTACCTCAATGACATGGCGGTTTTCTAGGAAAATTGTTACACTTCCATGTGATGCATCCCTCCCTAGAAGCTATTTGCATCCAGATGAACATGGTCCCATGTTATGCGAAAAAAGTACTCAAAATAAGTTTTTGACCCTAAGTGACCTTTAATGACCTCAATGCCATGGCGGTTTTATGAAAATTGTTACACTCCATGTGATGCATCCACTCCTAAAAGCATATGTGCCTTCCAATGAAACTGTCAAGGTTATTGCGAAAAAAAAGGTATAAAAATTGAACTTTGACCCCTTATAACTACCAAGTAAGTGTCCGATCGAAGCGGGAGTTGTTTCTCTCCATAAAGCACATCAAAGCTAAATCAAATCAAAAATAAACCAGTTTCTATTTTTATTGCCCGAAACTCCTTAAATCAGCACCTTTATTCAAGATTCGACCTTTAACCACATTGATCACCGACAGAGGTCAAATTTCAGGCAGGTTCACACACATGCAGGTAAACAATTATATCACAATGGGAACCATCCAGCCTTCGCGGAAGTCAATTTCGATTATAGACAAAAAAAACCAGTTTTTGACCCCTAAGGGAACCTCGAATGACTTTAATGATATGACAGTTTTAGAGAATTGTTACTCTCCAGGGATAATCCACTCCTAGGAGCAGTTTGCATTCTGATAAAAACACCCAGTGCTATTGCCGAAAAGTACTAAAATCGTTTTTTGACCCCTTAAGTGACCTAATGACCTTCAATGACATGGCGGCTTTTTTGAAAATGGTTACACTCCATGTGATGACATCCACTCCTAGAAGATATCATTCAAGGAACATGCCAATGTTTCGCGAAAAAAAAGTATAAAATTGAACTTTGACCCCTTTTAACTACAAAGTAAGTGTCGATTCGAAGCGGGAGTTGTTTACCCTCCATAAAGCACCACAAAGCTCTATCCATATCAAAAATAACCAGTTCTATTTTTGTTTGCCCCGTAACTCCTTAAAACCAGCACATTTATTCAAGATCTGAACCTTTAACCACATGAACCACCCGACCAGAGGTCAAATTCAGGTTCAGAGGTCAACCACATGCATTTGCATTCTGAGGACACACCCACTGCTATTGCCGAAAAGTACTAAGATCAGTTTTTGCCCCCTATGTGACCTTTAATGACCTTCATGACATGACGGTTTTTGGAAATTGTTACACCCATGTGATGAATCCACTCCTAGAAGCATATGCATCCAATGAACAGTCCAATTTTTGCGGAAAAAGTATTAAATTGAACTTGACCCCTTGTAACTACCAGTAAGCTGTCCGATCGAAGCGGAGTTGTTTCCCTCCATAAAGCACACAAAAGCTCTATCACATATCAAAAAAACAGTTTCCTATTCTTTTTGCCCGTAAATCCTTACATAAGCACGAATTTATTCAAGAATTCGACCTTTAACCACCATGACACCCGACAGAGGTCAAATTCAGTCAGAGGTCACACACAGCAGGTCAACAATTATATCACAATGGTGAAAATCCAGCTTCTTGCAGATTATTCAATTCTTCGATTAAAGCAAAAAACGTTTTTGACCCCTAAGTGACCCCGAATGACTGCAATGGATATGAAAGTTTTTTATGAGAATTGTTACTCTCCTGTGATACATCCACTCTAGGAGCATTTTGCCTTCTGATGAACACACCCAGTGCTATTGCCGAAAAAGTACTAAAATAAGTTTTGGACCCCTTATGTGACCTTAATGACCTTCAATGCCATAGCGGTTTTTATAAAGATTATTACACTCCATGTGGGATCCAGATCCTAGAAGATATTGCTGCCAATGAACATGTCCAATGTTATCGCGAACAAGTATAAAATTGAACTTTGACCCCCTTGTAACTACAAAAGTAGTGTTCCGATCGAAGCAGGGAGTTGTTTCCCTCCATTAAAGCACACAAAGCTTTCTCACATATCCAAAAATAACAGTTTCTATTTTTTTGCCCGTAACTTCCTAAATCAGCACATTTATTGAAGATTCGACCTTTAACCACATGACACCCGACAGAGGTTCAATTCAGGTCAGAGGTCACACACATGCATTGGCATTCTGTGAACACACCCATTGATATTGCCGAACAAGTACTAAAATCAGTTTTGACCCCTTATGTGACCTTTAATGACCTTCAATTGACAGGGCGGTTTTTTATGAAAATTGTTACACTCCATGTGATGCATCCACTCTAGAAGCATATTACCATTCCAATGAAACATGTTCCAATGTTATTGCGAAAAAAATACCTAAATCAGGTTTTACCCCTAAGAGACCTTTAAAGACCTTCAATGACTTGGCGGTTTATATGAAAAGTGTTACACTCCATGTGATTGCATCCACTCTAAAGATATTGATTTCCACATGACACATGTCCAATGTTATTGCGAAAAAGGTATAAAATGACTTGACCCTTATAACCTACCAAAGTAAGTGTCGATCGAAGCGGAGTGTTTTCTCCATTTAAAAAGCACATAAAGCTCAATCACATATCCAAAATAACAGTTTCTATTTTTTTTGCCCGTAACTCCTTAAATCAGGCACATTTATTCAAGCATTCGACCTTTAACCACATGAGCACCCGACAGAGGTCAAATTAAGGTCAGAGTTCACACAAATGCAGGTCAACCGTATATCACAATGGTTGAAACATTCCAGCCTTCGCGCGATATTCAATTTCCGATTATAGCCAACAAAAACAGTTTTTGACCCCTAAGTGACCCCGAATGACCTTTAATGATATGACAAGTTTTATTGAGAATGGTTGACTCTCAGGTGATCATCCACTCCTAGGAGCATTTTGCATTTGAATGAACACACCAGTGCTATTGGGAAAAAGTACTAAAATCAGTTTATCACCCCTACGTGACCTTAGATGACCTGCAAGACATGGCGGTTTTTATGAAAATTGTTACACTCCTGTGATGCATCCACTCCTAGAAGCAATGCATTCCAATGAACAGGTCCAATTTTATCGCGAAAAAGGTATAAAAATTGCAATTGCCCTTGTAACTACCAAAGTAAAGTGTCTGATCGAAGCGGAGGTTTCCCTCCCATTAAAGCACACAAAGCTCTATCACATATCAAAAAACCAGTTCTATTTTTGCCCGCGTCGCGTCGTAACTCCGTAAATCAGCACATTTATTCAAGATTCGACCTTTAACCACATGACCACCGAAAGAGGTAAATTCAGGTCAGAGGTCACCACACATGCATTTTGCAATTCTGAATGAACACACCCAGTGCATTGCCGAAAAAGTACTAAGATCAGTTTTTGCCCTGGGACCTTTCAATGCCCTTCAATGACATGACGGTTTTTATGAAATGTTGTTACCCATCATGTGAGGCATCCAATCCTAGAAGCATATTGCATTCAATGACATGTCCATGTTATTGCGAAAAAAGTATAAACTCATCATTTTGACTGATCAGGACAACTAATATGCGAATTTAGGTCTCCAAATTTATTCGCAAGTGATCTTGATGCTATTGAATAAATTTATCAGGACTGGTATAGGGCCTATTCAATTTCACACAGTTTCGTCAAATCCCTAAAAGTTGAGAAAATAATTGCATTAATTATTCCTAATATGCTAACGATATGTAAGTTAAGCACACATAATGACCTTCATGATTTCAACGCAATTGAAAATTTATCGGGAACGTTAGAAGGTCCTACTCACCAAGTTTCGGATAATCCAACAAAGTTTATAAATTGCCTAATTGCTAATTGGGCCACTATTATGCAAATTAGTCGTGCAAGATGACCTCCAGTGACCTCGCCACTTTTAGGAAATTCCTCGGCAATGATAGTTTGCCCTATTCACCACTTTCATGACATCCATTGAAGGTTTTGAAATATCACTACATATGCTAATTAGGCTACTGGCTAAAGAAATCAAACTTGACCTCGGAAGACCTTGAAATTGTCGCCATGGTTTTTGGCTCCATCAACTACCCCCAACCACCCACGTTTCATTAACTCGGGCACAAACTTGAAATTTGCGGCAAACCCTGCAAAATAGAGGTCAGCAAATATACGATATAAGCCCATTTCGAACTTATCTAAGATTTTACTCATACGGACATGTGTACCAGTTTTCGTTGTCAATCGGGATAGTGTTAAAGAAGAGAGCACAACCGCCTAAAGTTTTTCCGGCCTGCGGCGGGCGAGACGGGGTGGCGGCGGAGCCGGCGGAGCCGGCGGCGGGCACACGGTCAAACCATAATATCCCCGAACCTTATCATTGTTGCGGTGATCTAATTAGCGGAGCGGCGCCAGTCTGTCAGTTCGAGGGGCGCGTTTCCCAGACTAGGGAGTGGGTCCATGCGTTTATTGGTGATTTTGTTTGGATGCTTATGGGAATTCGAGTGGGTCGAAGTTAGTTCCAGCTTGAGGAGGTTACCCCTTTGACGTTTCGACACATTTAGCTCAATACCTGGATCAAATATTACAATTCTTACCAATGTTTCCTCCCGACGGTTTTTTTTTTTTGTTTTTCTCGTTTTTTTTTTGTTTTTTTCGTTTTTTTTTTTTTTTTCCCACGACAGAGGATCTACTAACTCACCAGTTGGGTCCCGTGCCCTCGTACATCCACGATAGCGGCGCGCCCGTTGGTACAAAGTATTGGTCCATATCTCAATCTCAATGATAATTATTTGGTCATGGCATTATTGCACGAAGGTTGTAATTTTATCTTCATTATACCTATTGTTTGGAACCAATATCTTGGCCAATTTTAGCTTGTAGTTATAATCACATATTCGATGACTCCATACTATGAGCGAAGGCTCCCTCCATCACGGTCCAACTGAGTTGATCATAATATGAAACAACTGTTACCACGTGACACTTGTCTTCAGGAGGAATCATTACATTTCATGGATTACCTTGTGGGTACTCAGCACATATGGGATGGTTGGACCCATCCCGACTTAGTCCACAACTGCATCACTATTTAATTAATAACCAGGCCCACTCAATGAAATCATTGAATCCGTTTGTTTACATCATTGCCTTTGCACTCGAATGTGTTGGCCTTAAACTTACAGGTTTGCGAATGAGACTCTTTTGATAGCCAACTGTCAGATTTGAGCCAACGTCAGGATCAAAATGGAATAATTAACATCGCCTCATTCTGTACACAACAACTAGAACTTTCGAATTCGCCTCATTGAAGAATACTAATGAGCCACAGCTACATAGGATCTATTTTCAATGCTACTATAACTCTATGTTTTGTATTACTATCTGTTATCATAGGAGTGAACTTCTTTTTTTAGCAAACTGAGAAACTTCTAATGTTGATAAAATGCAAATCTTGTCTGACCTAACCACACACCCATGGATAAAGAGAGACGTTGTTGGACTAGCCTGCGACCATTACCGTGATAAACACTGCTGATGAAAACTTTGACATCTTCTGAGCAGTTCGGAGAAGGAATCTTATATAGAAATGACTGATTCCAAACGGATTATTTTTCAAATTTGATTCGCGATTCCATCTGTTCCGTGGTTAGAATAGTTCGAGAATCTGATTCTTGCTTCGAATGGAAATGCTGGTGTAGCACAACATGGTCCTCAGTTAACAGCATATATGTGATAGGTTAATTTAATTGATGAACATTATAGGACACTGTTCCACTCTACACTCCATACAAAGCGTCAACTTTGATCATAAATTTCAAAAGGGCTTTCCGACTTTTGTTCCCTATTGCTTTTGAATATTTTATGATGATAATTAGCATCGCAAAACCCAGGAGGGCCACCATGGAGCAAGAGAGCATCAGGTAATTCCAATTAAAATTTTCTTTCCGAAAGATGAGTTGATGAAGCTCGCTATTTCTATTGGTGGCTTCAATGATTGTAGAATTTTTAAATAGTTTCCATAGTTTGTTGCTGATGTGTAATCCATCAATCATGTTGAAACTTGGAAGTACTGAGGAAACTTATGGGGCCTCTGACACCTTTGACAACTCTATTCGACCTGACGGGCTTCTGAAACATGCCGTACAGTATTCTCAGCCATTGCTCCCCCTGCTTAACCTCTCGCACTGGATGAACTCTTGTCACTTGTGTAGCCATCCCCTCTGTCCACCATTTCCCTTGCCTTCTAAAGCAGACGATATTGAGAAGCCGTTCCTAAATAAGGGGGCTATCACTCTTTAGTACCACGTCGAATATTACCAACTATTGTCTGGCAAAGACCTCGTTCGACAATCCCCGAAAATGGGATTCTCTGGCTCATTAATATCAGGTGACTAGATGTCGTCTCATAGCCTCACACACGGCAGTGATATGGATGGGAGCATCCCTGAATAGATTTCCGCGGAAGATCGCCCCATATTTGGTCATGAATATTTACAAGAGACTTTCATAACCTTTTACCTACCGTAAATTATTTTTAATCGAAGAAGATGCATTTGAAGCCTAAAATGAACTGAAGCGTATTGCGGCTTGTTTGGTATCGCCGACGAGTTCAGAAATGCTTGAATCCTTCCTATTGGGTGAACAAAGTCAACGCCTGTTTCAACAGGCTACCATTCCCCTCCTGTTTAGATACACACCCAAAAAAAACATTGACTAATGTTGATGAAGCCCCTGACCACTGCATCACAAGAAATACTGCACAGAAAACTTTGGAGGTGTACATTCTGGTCTTTCATTGAAAACATTACAGCTAAATAGTTCAATTTTCATCCACAAATGCAGGCTTAAAAATACATGATCAGTGGGCTTGGTATCCCCCCCACACACCACAGATGAGTTTTTTGCACGTTGCTCTTTGGGTAATTCATTGATCATCATTGTATGGCCAAATTGAGGTCCTGAAGTCTGGAGTAGAGAAACCCCATCACAATTCCACGTGATCATTTGCAGCCTTCGTTTCAAGATTTGAAATACTTGTTCAACTTCGAGCCTTCCTGAATTCATCTGATGTTCTCACTAATTTGGTGATTCGAAAAAAAAATTAGGATGCAATAGTTGTTTTAAGGCTGACCTCATGAGGTTGAATAGAGGCCTGTACTACAAAAAGGGACATGTGTGTTTGGGTCAATCATCAGTAGGTTTTTTACAATCCGGGCATCCATCTATCAGATTCAAGACTCTTAACAATGATTGGGTATAGTGTCCTTGTAAAAATTTTTTTTGACTTTGGAAACTGGAAGAAAAATGTTGGTTTCCAGCAGAACGCTCGGCACTAGCACGTCCGTGGTTCAACAGGAAATGTTGATATGTGTGTGCTCTCCACATCTGAAGTACATCCCTGCAATAAAATGAGTTACGTGGGTACTTGAAAAACAGTCATGAACTCCCTACCTTTGACCCAACACCAAGGCAATATGGTGCAATTTCACTACGGGGAATCCATCAAGTAGGCCTATATATGAGCTTCATTGATCAGGACTGGTCGAGTTATCGTATTTAAAAGCAATTTCTGATAACGAGACATATATATATTAGGGCCTCTGGAAAGAGTAGCTACATGTAACCGAGTAACCCATTTGAAAGTGTACATACAAGCGGTACAATCGAACGGCTTGTAGCTGCGGGCAAATCTTAACAGCTCTCTCCTCTGGCTGCTCGAATCTCAATTATGGTAAAATCTTGACAATGACACTATGAACACCATTGCAGACTAACACCAACGTGGAACAACCTCTCTCTGGGGTACCAGTTTTCATACAAAGATGGGCGTGAATGTGTGACAGACATAGTCTCTTCCCCTGACAATGGGTTTAATTTGTGGAACTAGACTCACTCACTGTGATTTGCTCTAGCCTGACCTTTTGACAGATAAGATGAACACCATGCTCTGCAGATCAGGGAGTAAGGGTAACGAACCTCTTTCACAGAGACTCGATGGGAATGCTGTGGGACAATTATTTGCTTCAATTAAAATCGAATCACACCTATGAAACAAAAATGTAACTCCGCGTAGTGGCAGTGGATTCATCATCGACCGCCACCAAGTTCATCAAAACGCTCAAACCCGATCGGCCATGGATTTCCTAACGGTTTTAAAGTTATGAGTGAACTGTTGCACGTGACGAAAAGAACGGACGCGACGAACGAACCAACTAGGCGGACAAGAACGATGAATGCCTTGTAGCGCTGCTCACTCGCAGTCTGAAAAATCAATAAAAAATCATAGGCCTACATACGAGAAAAGGCTACTCAGGCATGCATGATGCTCGGATGTTTGGTTGCATCTGCATGTAATTGTGTTGCTCAAATTATGACTAATGCTCTTCTCCCGGTTATGACTACATCAAACCATGGGACAACGGACTATTTCGTTATGATATCCAAACTGGCGGCTACGTAGCAAAGTCAAACCAACCACGCGTCAATAAAAATCTACCGAGACTACCTGCACCGCGAGAGATCTTGAGGTCTTGGACACTCTCACTAGCCGTCCGTGTCGGTCGGCAGATTGAGCACACACTATAGGCCAACGTCACAGGCTCGTTTTCCAAAGAATAAACCCGCTGGAGCTTCCCGCAAGAGACATAACACTTTTCACTGATTGTGTTGAATCAAAGAGACTACTGGCCAAATTCTGTCGGATCGGACGGACACAAGACCGGCTCCACATCCAACAGAATTTACAGGAATTATTCCAACTACGGAACACAGGCGACGGCGGACTACAACCATCCGTACAGCAAGCACAGATAGCTATACATATTATGTGAGAACCCCCGGCTCTCATCACGGAACACGGGATCCTCCAGAGAGGGCTGCACCTTGCAAAACCATTTCCTCCAAACAGAATCTGTCTGTGTCTATATTTTTTCTTTCACTAACTACCGTACTGGTCTGTACTATAAGATAAAACGACCCTAATATCATTTTCTTTCGCCTCAAGGGGCGTAAGTTTATCAGAGCTTCAAAGTAGGATGAGAACGATATTAACATCAACGCACCTCTCATGGAGTGCGCGAATATTACGTCGCCAAGTTATACTCGCAACCTACAATCTAAGGGAAATGAACAGGGAGAGTACATAAAAAAGCAAGAAAAAAGGATCAACCGCCCTCTATAATTATGGCTAGTCGCTGCTGAGCTGTGTGTGAGGTTGAAACCGCGGAGCGCAGTCCAGGTCCTCCTATCCATACAGGACCTGACCATGAAAATGTTCCACTCAGCTCATCAATTAACGTAAAGGTGCGAACACCCAAATTTCCTCTTCCCCTCAACCTGGACCTCAATCGCATTTGACAAGGGAAACGGGTTATAGCCAGTGCAGCTACGAAGCGACCATTATGAACAAAGACGACGATGAAACACCCCGGCTTACAATCGTCGTGTTTTTTCAAAACAGTCCACAAATTTTCTCTACAAGTCCAAGAGATAGATGAAGCGACATTTCAATACACAATCCGCATCCCAAAACAACGCACACCTGTGATTTACGGTACTGCCCTCATTAAAAAACCATCAAACTTCAAAATTGCCGGGGCAGACCAATCATAAGCGGCAACGAATCCCCTACCGAACCGATCTCAGAAGAACTTGTGGATTATTGAGTTCCCGATTCTGACCCCACGAGCTATTCAAATAACGACAATGTCGGTCTTTTTTGGAATAAAACGAACATCCGAATCTCTTCTCTAAATAAAGATACTGATAGCCCCTTTCTATTCTAATACATTCGATGTTCGAATGTAACCACAACCCAACACGAACCCGTTCGGAATAGTACCTATAAGTTCCATCTCCGATAACGACCCTGTGGAACCCATAAAACCTACCAGTAGGTATCATAATATTAACAGAGGCTTTCCCACACTGACTCAATGACGATCGGAAAATGAAATGTTAACCACCTGTCGCCAAGCTCGGTACTTTACTGTCATTCGTTCTTACCTGAGTTATGCTGTCTCTGTTGGTATACTCTTTTTTTTAGTTGCGGGAGAGCAGCTTTACGGGATTGCTATCATTCAAGAATTGTTAGTGGAGAGTTATGTGAGTGCATGTTAGGATTAAAAGGTTCTAATCATTCAACTTCCTACACCTATTGCTATTTGCCTGCAGCTATCAAGACGTTTACGATTGCAACTTGTTTCTAATCATCTCAACCTTCCAGAACAGATTTTAAACTCTATTGCGCTACCTGAAGTATCGCCTATACATTTTTGTGTCCCCCCCCCCCCCCCCCGCCGCCCGCAGTCATCGCTAGATTGGAATAATACATCCGTGTCGATAGCGCCGCTCTGGCGTACCAGGGGGGCGGTTGGGTACAGAGTCAAGAACACCTCAATGACCCCATGTGACCAATACATTTTTAACATATTTTGTTCCACTGTTTAGTTTTATTCGTCGTCGTTTATCAAATATTGCAATACCTTGCATGTATAGAGGCTATCAATAAAGGGCGACTTCCCTTGGGTACCCCCCCCCCCCCCCTCCTTCTCAGACAACTCTCTCGGTACGCGCTATACTGGTCGCTGCTGTACCATAATTTCCGTGGGTTATGAAGATGGGTCCAGCAACAGGCCTCTTCCGCTTGCCCGGTGGCCGGGGATCGTAGCGGGCGGTGGATGGCGGGCAGGTGCCTTCCCGTACTCCCGTGAGTGATGAGTGATGTGAGTTAGTGAGTGAGTGAGTGCAAGTCTCTTATTCTAAGCCGCGTTTTTCCATGCACGCGGGCGGGCGGCGGGCAGGCGTCTAACATCGCTCATCGTTATTTTCATAGGCGCCGTTTCATGCACGCGGACGGCGGGCGGGCGTGCGTTTCCTCGAATGGTCATGTCTTTTTTTTTTTTTTTTTTTTTCCTGCCCGCCCGCGTGCGCGCTGGGTATTTCGCAATCAATTCCGGGGATTTCCCATTCCCATGCCAATCTTCCGCTTGAACCCGTATACTGGAAGAGTAGAGGACAATTAGGGGTCAATAATGTTCCAAACACTCCCACACTGTTCCAACACTAGGTGTGAGATTTTATACAGATTGGTTCTATTTTCAAGGCCAGACACCTATTTTGAACACATATTACATGTTGAAAAACTGATGATATGCCAAGTATTTGCTAATTAAATCTCCAAAACCTGTCATTGTGAAGTTTAAATTAATAATGTGGGGCCGTATCGTATGACATTCAGAACAATGGTTTTCAGAAAATGAACACCGGTGTTAGGTTTTACAAAACACTAGTATGCGTCCGGTGTTTTGACACAACTACAAACGACAACATCCGACAACGACAACAAAACGATAACAACGACGACAACAACAACAACAACCAAACAGCCGAACAACAAAGACAACACAACAACAACACATACAACAACAACGACAACTACAACACAACAACAATAATAATAACAATAATAACAATAATAATACCAATATTAATCATAGGAGGCTACCCATCGTTCTTATATAGGCTCATATAACACACTGAATTGACAAGCGGTGCGTGACTCGAGAAAAATGCCCGCCAGCCCGCGTGCATGGAACGAGTCTTCCAAAACGCCCGCCCCCCGTCCGCCCCCGCCCGCCCGCCCGCCCGCGTGCATGGAAACGCGCGTTATGCATGACAATCGTAGAAGGCGGATAGTGCGACCTGCTTTCCGTCATTGGTATAGCCGACGGCGCAATGTTGAATGTTGTCTCGTATTCGCAGAAACTGCTTTTCTGGTAGGGCTCATTTGTTGCAGCACATTGTTTTTCGCTGTTTGTGTGTATTGCGTTGACGACCATCTCGCTATGTGCGGGAACGAGAGTAAGCGAAGCAGGAAAACAAGTGCGAATGAACTATGCTTCGCGTTTTATTATATGCCTACGGTTTCGTTCGGCTATCAACAATCCCGTAAACAATTAATTCAACTAATCCTGCATTCGCACTGGTGCCAGTGCAGAACGAGGAGGACTCGATGGGACACAGCGCCATCCTTATTTATGCTTACCCACAATGCAACAGTTTGGCCACATAATAGTAGCGTTATCATGAGTCATGATATCTGGAAGATTCAGTGCGTGTGTGTGCGTGCAGGCGCACAACGAATTGATCGGAAAGTATCAATATGCACAGAAACCGAGTGCATTGTTTAATAAAGGACTTTTTTTTTTACTTAGAAGAGGCAACTGACGATTTCACCCCAAAAGGATCAAATGGAGGACACTTTTCTTTTCCTTTTACCTCTTTTTTTCACAATTAATTCGAATTTTTCATATTGTAAATTTGTTTAGTTTAGCAGCAATTGCACCATACACACCACAAGGGATAATGATAAGGCTGAGAGTGGGAACAGTGACAGACTTGCATTCCGTTCTGGTGCACTATTCCACGGAGTGTTGTTCCCAGTAGAGCAGCCGCTTTGCTGCGATCTGTTGAAAGTCATCTCCTGGTCCGCCGATTTTAAATCACGAGCGGCCACGCGGTGACAGCCTCTCTTGTCGGCCTCCGCCAGGAGCTACTTGAAGAGAAAATTTCCCCGTGCGAGTTATATGGAGAAAAAGCCAATTGCACTTGTAACGAGATCAGCTACCAGCACGGGTATGGGACATTTTGGCTTCGAGGTATAGGTAGGGCGAATGATGCGAAAGTCGGTTGTATATCCTCGCACGTGGACCATAGCTATGTTTAAATGCGGTGGCTCGCCATAGTAACTGTATGCAATGGTCCATGGTCTTGTCTCCATTTTCTGCCACATAGCAGGGTCAATCCAGATAGGCGCGATATCGTTGGATTGCCGCGGTTAGGCGGGGGCCGGGGGCTTTCGGGGAATTATCTTTATGCATGGAATTGATCCAAACTCGTGTGGCATTGGAAGAATCTGATCCAATAATAATGATTTGCCAGTGAGCAGTGTAATAAAATAATTCTATCCCACCGCGATACTAGAAGTGTCCGGGGATATTATGGTGCTGGGTTGTGTAGCCGCCGCAGATGTCCCAGGCTCCGGCCGCCGGAAAACTATAGTCGTTAGCGCAATAATATTCAACGCTTTATCCGATTGACTGAAAACTTGGTACACAAGTCCGCCCTAGTAAAATCTCGGATGATGTTCGAGAGTGGGCGTCACTGCAAGGCGGAGGCCGCTAAATTAAACTGAAACTTGAACTTGAAACTTGAAAAATTGCAAAATGTTATGCAACATTTTCGAGTTGTCCGGATTTGAACGGAAACTTATACGGGACTATAGTCGATCCCGAAAATGTGGAGGTCATTTCAAGGCCATCGTGGGGAAAATTTGCATAATATGTGACTTTTTTTGTAACTTCATGGAATTAAAAACAGAGTTTAGTGGATGAAGGCTATTTCAGTTTCTGACCAAAATGGGGTCTCTTTATGGGGGTGATATACTTCTTCCCCCGATGATTGCTCAAAAGCGGGGGATATACACGTGAGCAATTTACCCGCCTACACATTGTCTAGATGAAAAATATCCTTTATGGTTAGTGATCGACTCGATATACGGGGATGTAGGTTGTCATGTGGAGGAGATAACCCCCATTAATTTGGGTCGAGTCACTCAGCAAATTCAAGGGAACGATTGACCAATGGATGTCTATCTAATGTCATCCAAGGTGTAATGACTATTTTCCCCATTCAAACCCAAGTAGTAGAGTAGTAGTACGATAGTAAGTAGATTCCACTTAGCGCCCTTCAGAAATATGTCTTAGCCAGTAGCCTAGGCGTTGAGCGGGAAGATATGTGGTTTCAATGTTGAGTGTTTCTTCAAATTCAGTTCACACCAGAAGCATGCGTTAATACTCGCGATGAACAGGATGAATGTGCTGCTATAATTTTTTTTTATCTCGATGTGTCTTTTGAGCATGTGACTGAGTTTCCGAAAAAAAAAGTTACGCTGTGTGTTCACAGAGGTTGCGACCCTCAGTTGTCCTCACACCAGACCCTAAAACAATGGGGATGGTACTCGATAGGGCCAACCACATACCTAGTTTAGGGGTCTGCAGCTGTGCGTTACTACTGATCGTGTTTACAAGACTTAAACCTCAGGTGACTGAGGTCGGTGACCATCGCATAGACATGAAGGACACAGGGATTCGGATACTCCTAAGCCAACCTACATACTAAGCGAATAGGAAGACTCTGCACTTGCAGTTAGTTATGGTTTACAAGGTGTTTTTTATCCGGACCTCTGGTGACCTAAATGGGGTCAGTACGTACTCGATACCTTCATATTTTGAACCATCCACCGCATTCGCAGACCATCGTGTGTTTACAAACCTAAAGTATACTATACTGACCCTAAGCTTTGAGAAAATCCCGCAAAGTTCTTGGAAATAATGCCAATTTGCAAAAGCACCCCATTACCTCCAGATGCTCCAGTGTCCCAGATTCACCCTCACGATCTCAGAACTATTAACACGACCTCATCTACTAAGTTTGTGCAAATCAGGATAAAAAACAAAAAGCAATTAAGATGTGAAAAAATTAGTATGAAAAAGATTGCATTAGGGCAAATAGTTGACATGAAATAACTGACAAGTAACCTCGACTGCAATTCTAAATTCATCGGACTGATAGTCTTAGACCTATTCACCAAGTCGTGAAAAATCCGACAACTTAAAAAAAAAAAAAAAAATGATAAGAATATGCTAAATAGGTACCTAATTTTCAAATTAGTCACATTAAATAATCCTCAGTGACTTCATGCTCCAACCGTTAAATTAATCGGAATGATAGTTGGGCCCCCTAATCACAAGTTTCGGGAACTGAAGCACATTTTAAAATGGATATATTAGCCAATTTGGGCTGGATATCGCGTCAGTTTGTGTTCATTCCATAGTTGTCATACCCACCGAGCTGCCAGTTAACCCCTCTTCCGAACGAGATATCTTGAAAACAAAACCGTTGGTCAAATTTTCAACTAAGATGGAAAAAGAGTTTGCTCAGTTATTTAGGCGAAGAATATGCTGCGAATCTGCTATGACAAACCTTCACAAGTGCCCTTCCCATTCATAGTTCAGGAGATATCCCGACACCACACATCGAATAGAGGCAATTTAAATGAATAAATATGATTTGTCACGATGTTTTCCATTAACATCATCTTTTAAACAGAGATAGCCCTGCACACACTACAAAGCAACCAAAAAATCATTGCATAGTACTATCTAGGCTAACTAGACTATCACCTAGCTCACCTTGCACTGAAAGTGCAACGCAGATGCAAAAAAACAAAGTACGCACATGCCTTTTGTATGGGAATTGTTCTTCTGTCGCCTGCGGCAGCCACACGTTTATTGTCCTGTCCAATTAATAATTCCGATTTTTGTCATAGTGTCATAATCCTAACCTGGAAAGGTCAGTCAAAAGTGTTTAGGACTATTACATGAAATTCACCATGAATAGGGATGGGACTATCGCAGTTTCCCTCGATCTAAGACTAAATCTCGTTCAAGTTGAGAAATCACGACCAACTGAGCACCCATTCTTAAATAGACAGCGCCTGGCGGGTAAACCGCCACCGCCCAACATGTGACGCCCCACTTTTAAAAAAAACAATTAGGAAGACGATTGGATGGTTCCATTAAGGATTTCTATTTAATAAAGAAAACGACATGCAATTGTGACATACTGTACCATTGAAATGTTGTAGACCACCAGTAGTTCACATCTTCGAATATTCGCTTGAGTCCAACGAAGGTTTTTGAACAATCGGCACATGTCACGTGCCTTGACCTTTAGTGACTCTGCCCGGTCCATCAATGTTTTTCGGGACCAATAAAGTCCACACCCACCAATTTCTGTGTAAATCCGACAAAGTAAGAAGAAATCGTAAATATTTTGCAAGTTGACCTCCGGGACCTTGAATAATTACCATGTTTTTCGGACCAAATAAAAAGTCCACACCCAAGCTTAGTGTAAATGCAAACAAACTCGCGGTGTAAAAACCCAGCAAAATAAAGGGCAGCCGTCATGCCTCAAAGCCCACTTTAGAAACCATCCAAGATTTACCTTGGTAGCTCACGCACCATTGTGTGCTGGCCAGATCGAACAGATAAAGCGTTTTTGAGAACTTATTGCGCTAACACGGAAAATCTTCCGCAGCGGACGCGGCCCGTGCCGGTTACGGCGAAGCGAAACCATAATATCCCCAAAGGGGGATATAAATTATTGGAATATTTAAAAGTGTTTATTTGCAAATAAATAAGCACTTGTAAAGCCGTTGACCGACGGCGAAATGTTGAAATCCAGAAGAAGCCAGTGAGGTTTGGTTTTAATAGCCTACCGACTGCGTGTTCTCATGGCCTGGACAACTCGAGCTGTCATGATCCGAAATTCATCCGGGAAATAATAAAATCATACTGGCGGGTCAAGAAACGTTGCTGATGAGTCCTCCCCCAGGAAAGAAAAAAAAAAATCGCTTTGGCGCGAATGGGAATTGAACCGGGCTTCCACGTTGCGAAAAAACTTTGCTTACCACTACCCACTAGCCAGATTTGATGCAAGAAACGTACAGCGGATTGAGCTCTGGAATGATTCCCAAAACGCTGTGGCATTTCAATCACATCTGAACAGTCCACAGGACGAAGTTAAACCTTACGCAAGATCGCAATAAACCTTGCGAAAGATCGTGATACGTGGCCGAGGTTGATCACATAAACATTGGATAGACGGGACTCAACCTATCTACTACTACTACTAAAGGACGACGTTTGATTAAGATTCTGCCGGATATGAAACAAGCGAAGAGATAACGTGAACCGTCGAAAACCGATCAGTATCTCACCTATTCTCACGGTCAATACCAAGCGTAGTGGAACTGACGAGGTATAAGAGAATATTAATAGGCATCAGGAGTCTACAGATGACTCTAATTGTAATTGTTCGATTCCGTGAATGGCAACCACGGCCTAGGCCAACATAACAAAGGCTAGAACGGCTTTCACCGTGAGCTTTTCTTGTGGTAAAATCCCAGGTTTTGTGGCAAGAAGGACACAAAATAATATTACACTGAAACTAAGTGACTAGAAAAAAATTTTCTAAAGGATATCGAGAATTTTATTATAGTATATTATTATTATTATAAAGGTCGCTTTTCTAAGCTGAAAACTCCTTAAGGTCGGTGGAAAATTAGAGTGGAGGGACCATCGTCGGATAAGCATAGACCCCGTTGCCGCATGTTGGTTCTATACGCGATAGATTTTACAACGAAACGAAAACCTATTCGAAATAAGCGACGTTATGCCAACGACGGTGTGGAGATGGGCTGGGAGATTTCGAAACCAGTTCTTAACAAAACATCTGTCTTAATTAGCAATGCTATCCGCAAACGTTTGGCAGGATAACTCCTGAAACTCGAGTGGCAACCCTTGTACCAAGCCATTTGCAGCTGATTCTGCAGAGACATGTCCCACTAGGTTTGGGGGGGGGGGGGTTAAGAATTTCGTCCGTTATGAAAAAGTATCCCGATTCGTTCACTGCGGCACTAAAAAAAAACGTTTACAACATGTATTTAACATGAAAACGATCGACGTGAAGACTACTACTAGTTTGCCGAGACGGAAATAATACAAGCGAATTTCATCGTCGTGAAAAGTCTTTCAGAAAAGTATCTGCACTCAGCTTTGAAATTCCGAAATGCCAGCAAGGTGCAAGACCAACCTCAGTTTGAAAAATAGGTTACATAGGCCTAAGTCAGCCCATGAGAAAAAACAGTTTGACCCAGTTAAAATTCCCAACTGACCTGATGGCTTCAACCCCTGCATTCACTGTGTTCCATCTAAAACCTAGCTGTGTTCTACCTGAACACAGCTGTGATACAAAATCAAAATCACCAGTTAAACTGATCTACAGTCCAATTGAAACCAATTTAGACTTGGACCACAGAAAATATTCCATGCAGTTCCACACATTCTCCAGTCAACATAGTTGGGTCCTTTGAAACACAAGTGAAATGGATCCCTAACACTGAACGGTCCAGGAAGTTCAGCTGAACTAGAGTCCAGAGAAGTTCCGCTGAACTGTCCAGCAGATTTTTTTGAGTTTGAACTGCTTCAGTTATCATATTACTGAACCATTTTGCACGTTACTGGCTTTAGGCATTTTGTTGGAAACAGACATGAGTCTTTGTATGTAATTCATCATCTTTTAATTATAGGCCTCTAGTCATTTTATGGTGTAAATAACACATGCAGTAGTTTTGAGACATAGTCACTGTGCTTTTTTTTAACAACTTGTTTCATTCACTACATTGAGATCTATATGCAGTGCCTAATACGTAATGTTACAAATAGTAATATTCCGGTATATTCCCAGCTGATACAATAATTGTATTCATTGTCGGCGGCAAAATGACTCTATATGCGTCATGGTCCGTGCTGGTTGTGTGAGATCTGGGTGTCGTCGGTTTTGGGGTGGTGCACTGTGTGTGCGTGTGCTTGTGTGCTGCGTGTGTGTATGTCTGTGTGTGTGACACCTTGTCAGCACGATAATCAACGCCGCCCACAGTACAAGTTTTCCAAAGTAGTCACGTGGATGCTCATGTGAAGTAGATGACCCCTATTTTTTAGTGCCAGGTTATTCAAGGTCACGACAGGCAAAGTCCAAAAACCTTTTCAGCATGCGACATCTAATGAATGCAGTATCTATTAAGTTTATTAGGTATGTAGGTTCAACATTTTTGAGGATGGACCCCATTGTTCTTGGGTGTCAGGTCAAGTCTGTCATTGGAGGTCGCCATAGGGCAATCCATTCTTGGCAACGAAACATTTTAGGGAGTTGGCATAATAGAGAATTTTGTTGTGTCTTTGCATCTCTACAACACTCCGTGACCAGGTCATCTTCGCCGACTTCCTTTGACCTTTCACCTCATTTGACCTAAGACCTTGTGGACTTTCTGGGTCTCCAGTCGACCAGACTCGTCTTGTTGGCAACAAACCAATAAGTCGAATAAACTGACGTACTAAAACACATCTATCCACAGGCTATCTTCAGATTTCGTCCCTGGAAAGGGTTGAACGGCTTCAAAAAGCTGATGAATTTCAGGTTCGACACTGACCGGTCCAGGCAATCTGAACAGTTTTGGCGGATTAGCGTAAAGGGATGTTCGGTTCGACTTATGGCCTCCACTAGACGGGACCCAACTTCCCAGTACCCCCAGAGTGGACAATGCATACATGTGCAGTATATTAACCAGTTCAACATGAATCTTTTTATTGGGGTCCCCGACGTGTCCTGTACCACTCTGTGGTTATCACATGTCATGTCAAGACCCACAAATAATATCCTCGAACTGCAATCAATGAACCTATCCTCCTTTCAGCGACCCCCCCCCCCCCCCCCCTCCACCATCGACATTTTCATTTGTCTGATTTTGAAGAGCGCGATCGGGTATTATATATGCTTACATCATACATGTGAAATACCGAGTAATTTCCTCAGATAGAAATTTGGAAAGGGCAAATGAGAAGGGGGGGGGGAGGTTCTGCTTGTCGACACCTTGATCACTCTCATCTCAAGCGAATCCTCCCCCCCCCCCTGTTAGATGTGTGTTCCCCATTCTTCCACCATTGATATTGTTTTTCCCTTGCCGGTTTGCAAAAATGTGCCAGCCTCTATGCAAGATTATGTTATAGTAACTGTACCGAATTTGATGCATCTGGTATAAAGAGCCTTTCTGTATGCAGATGTGTACTACCTAACTAAACGCATCCAGATGAAAAGGCCGTTTCTTTAAAAAAAAAGGTCAGTTTGAATGTCCAGTTTAACAGGACCGATAGTCCATAGGCTAGGCCTTTCCTTCCCAGCTGATAATTAAATTTTAAAACCCAGCTGGAAGAGCAATCCCAAACCCAGCTTTGGAGACTGACTTCACTTGACCCAAATTACCAGTTGGGAATTCCCAACAGGTAAATTGTCCATCCAGTTGGGATTTTGAAGAAATTTTGGGAATTTCAACTGTTTTTTAACCCTTCTAGTAGGCCTATACATTTTTGGAAAAATTTCATCTTTCCCCTTTGAAACCAAATTCAAACTACTAGCTAGCCTTGAACTGAGTGGGACTGTAGTAGACGGTTTGGGGGTAGGGCGAGGCTTGTGTCACATTGCACCTAACAGTGTTCAGTCGTGAACGAACTAGCCTAACGTGGCTTTCCCTTTGTACCGGCCTTAACCTTTACTATTGGAGACTGAAATTGGCAACATAGGTCATTTAAAGTCAACGACAGTCTAATCGAGGCTAGGCTGAGACACGTACAGTATGTAACTTGTAAGGCAGGCCACTCACCCTGTTTCCATTGAAAAATATTAAATCGACAACCTAAAAACCCCGTGATACTGATAGAGTTTAATACAGTCAATGCCGTGCACCGTATCGTACTGTAGGGCTAGGCTGGGCACATCTCATTCGTATAATGGTCCCTCGGCGTGACGGACCACGTAAGAGTATTCGTCAATTTTTTTAGATTCCAAATCGCAAAATACAGAGGAAACGCACTCAAATAGTCCAGTAGGGTGTGTACAAGCATATCATAAGATCGATCGACTTTTCAAAATGATAATTCCAAGGTGGATTTCAAGATTTCGCAGGCCGTCCCGTCGCTGACATCCGATCTAGAACTGGCAAAGAAAGCGGACACACTAATGCAGTACGTAACTAAAGTATGCATCCATATGCGGTTACCTACTAACAGCGCTATGAAAATTGAAACAACAATATGCTACGATGAAGGTCACTGTCAAAAGCAGTCTGAATCCCTCATTCGGGCATTTTGTGTAAGTACTCACTCGTAATCTGCCCAATTCGCTGGATAATAATTCTACCCTGTTAATTCCGCGAAACTGTTCTATTATCGTGTTGCTAATGTAACGTTCGATCGAAAAACAGTGTCCGCTTTTTACCCAGGTGTCCGGGACTACCCAGGTATACTATTCTAAATCTGTAAACTGATACCACGGACATAGAGATATATGGTGACTGATACATTGATATTAAAAACGGACCATAATGAGATTAGAAGCCCTCCAGTACATAAAGTATAGTATACCTGGTAGTCCGGACACCTGGGTAAAAAGCGACACTGCTTCTCGATCGGACGTTGCCTTCGTAATACGATAATAGAACATTTTTCGCGGAACTAATTGCAGGGGAGAGAATTCGTATCCAGCGAAAAATGGGCCGATCAATTGCGAGTGAGTATTTACCCCAAACAAAAAAAAAAACTGCCGCAGAGGGATTTACACTCTCGTATCACCTATGAAAAAAAAAAAATATTTCAATAGGCCTAAATAGGCTAAGCTCAGAAGACTCGAGAAATTTCACCAATTTTGGATCACCGAACTTTTAATCCAGCACGTAGTATCAAAATATATTTCTTATAGTTAGGTTAGGCTACCTATTGGCTAACAGCAACGTTGGGGCTTGGCCTAAACTTAAGTTTAAGGGTCGACGTGCTCTTATTATTTATTTAATTTCAGTGTAGTAAACATTACACGGGTGTGATAATGTATGACAGAATTTAGCCCAGGGGAATTACACGAGCCATCATTCTATCTGCGTACTTAGCCGGTAGACCTCAAATTATCAAAACACACCTGAATTCTCTCTTTTCAGGCACAAAAAGAGCCGTACTTTTCCAACCGTAGTCCGTAGGCTAAACATTTTCCCTGGCTGTTGTGTTTGCCTTGTTTTCAGGACAAACGTCGTGAATATCAGGCCAGTTGGAAGATCACTCCGTCTCCGTAAAGAATAAACAATTCGCATGGTATCGTATGGAACTGGATGCATGCATCAGTTACGTACTGCATCAGTGTGGAAAGTGTCCGCTTTCTAGCAAGGTTCTAGGAAAAAAAAATCGGATGTCAAGCGACCGGACGGCCTGGGAAATCTTGAAATCCACCTTGAATTCAGCATTTTGGAAAGTCGATCGATCTAGAATATAGTTGTACACACCCTCCTTTACCATTTGAGTGCATTTTTTTCCTCTGTATTTTGCTATTTTGAATCTTCGAAAAAATTGACGAATTCGCTGAAGTGTCCGCCATTGCCAGGTACCATTATACGTGTGTACGTGTTTATGTAATTGTGCGCGCGACGCCACGCTTGCACGCAATCATGAAGTGCAGTGATATGTGCTTTGCAATGATGCGATGCCGCGTTGTTTGTGTGACTGCATCCGGAGAACACACAGCGGAATCCGTTACGTTTACAGGTATGTTGACTTGGTTGACACCATGGCAACAGGTGTGAGTGAACAGTTGAAAGTATCATGTCATTTGTTTAAAATCACTGGAACCCAGCGTCTGCATGAGCGTACATTAGAGTAGATCGAACAGTAGAACAGACCGGGTTTTAATATACTCTTTTTTTTACTTTGGGCCCTGGTTGACCTCATAAGGCCTCTGACCTGAACCCCAAAGCATAAAGTTCATGTACCCATCATGATGAACAACATATGCTAAGATATGAACTAATTCCAACCATCCACCATCCAGGTGGATCGAGTATAGCCAGTTGGTCCATCATTTTATGCACCCACACACGAACACCAGAGCGTCACCAACCCTCTCAAAAGTATGGAGGGGGGGGGAAGGCCACATTTTCATCAAAATTTACGGTGTGAAAATGTTGAAGTCATAGGAGCATATGTGCAAAAATGGGGGTGGGACGGGGGGACATGGGACACCTGTGGACGGCCCATGACACACCACTATCTATAAATATATATACTCTATATCTATAATATATTATATATATATTGATATAATATATTTATTATATATATATATCTATATATATATATATATATATATCTATTATCTATAATATATTTTATATATATGACATGACTGTATAGATTCCTCTGACTTCGCGAAGGAAAGTCCCAGATTTCGAACCGAGAACAGGGGGGGTTATATTTACTTATCCAAATCCCCTATCGGAAAAAATGAACTTATTTAATGAAAAGCTATATTTCTAATGAGGCCTCGTGTTTTGACGGATCCATCGATTGCCGAGAGACAGAAAGCCAAATGGCTTAGTGAATCCTTGACATGCCTCATGACCTTCCAATATAATAGGGATTGTGTAGGCCACTCATTATCGTCGAGTCGAGTTATGCTCTTCACAAGCTGAATGCAAAAATATCAATTTTTCACAATTTCCCATTTGTCTGGTAGCAAGCGGTCTGTAATATTATCCTCTCCACAGATTTTCAACTTTGACCTCTATTGACTCAGATGACGGCTATAACCTGAACACCCTAAACGATGAGCTCCTGTATTCATTATGGGGAACCCACATAATCCAGAATGAGCTTCATCCATCCCGTGGGGTCGAGTTATGATCTTCACAAGCTTAAATTGCCCCAAAGATCACTTCTTCTTCCAACACTTTTCATTTCCCATATTACCTACCCCCCCCCCTACCCCCTCCAAATGAGTCCTGGTCTGCACCAAGTACGAATTGGGGATTGTACTCCCCATAAGAAGCTACACACAAAACTTTCAACTTATTGAGGAACCAGGCAGTTCTGGACTTATCCTTCATTCCACAAGACTACCAGACTTCGCACCCTCTAACATGAACCTCAGATGACCTTTGACTGACCCCCAAAACAACAAAGATCATGTATGCATTATGGGGAACCACATAACAAAAATGAGCTTCATCCATCCAGGAGGGTCGAGTTATGATCTTCACAATTAAAATTGCCAAGAAAAAGCAATTCTTCACGCTTTTAAATTTTACCCCCCCAAAATACCCCTGGTCTCTGACCTCAATGACCTCAGATGACCTTTGACCTGACCCCAAAACAACAAAGATCATGTATTCATTATGGGGAAACCCACTACCAAGACTAGGCTTCATCCATCCTGTTGGAGTCGAGTTATGATCTTCACAAGATTTCAGGACTTTGACCTCTAATGACCTCAGATGACCTTTGACCTGACCCAAATCAATGGAGATCATGTAATCATTACGGGAGGAAGGAAACCCACATACCAAGAATGAGCTTCATCCATCCAGGTGCCGGGGGCGAGTCATTGCTCTCACAAGCATCGCGTCACACACAACAATATCACACATACCCACACACGCACTGTCATGATTCTGACGCAGGATCATGATTGTGAAATGATGGTGAAAGTCTTCAACAGGAGACAGGAACGCTTGCAGGTGTGATCCAAACATGCCCCAGTGAACGAAACCCCATAACAGTTAGTGATGGGTAAAACTGGTCGTTGTTGTTTTTTTTTGCCAGAAATTCAAAAAATGTCGATGTCATTACCCTAATTAAGGTCTCTTTCTGGGAAACTTCCTCGAAACATGGCAGAGGAATTATTACTTCATTACCAAAAGAAGGGAAAACCTGAAGAAAATTGGCGACCGAAATCTTCCTAAATGTACATGAGCAAAATAGATGCAAGACTTAGAAAGGTGTTGCCAACTATAATTCACCTAAGCAAACTGCACGAAATTCCTGGAAACAAATATATTGCAAAAAATATTATACTAATTTTAGACGTATTATAGTAACGCACTCGAATCGAAATGAGACCCCGGCGGTATTATTTCATTGTTTTTAACTTTGAAAAGCGTCTGATAGTATCAACTGGGATTTCTATATCATGCACTGCATTTATTCGATTTTGGTGATGACGTTGGCTGGAAACGTTATTCTAATTGTACTGCATGCCTAAACGGATCATGTGACTTCATCAGGATTTTTCCATTCCTTGACGACAGTCTAGGAATCCATTCAGTCATACAGTGTGTGTGGACAGAAAGTTCCAGAACTCTTGGTTCCATCTGGAGTTTGGTCTTTATCATCCCATTACCCCATTTGTTCTGTATCTGGCCATATGTTATTAGAAACGACTCGCTGAACCTTCTGGTTTACATTGGGAAGGGATGAGGCATGCAGGCATGCCTTTTGGACCCCTGTCTTCTATAATATGTGCGGAAATACCAGCTTTAAAATTAGCAGAGGATCATATTTCAGTACATTGGTTCCCCAGTTAGTGACGTTGAAGGTGAACTTTCCATGTATGCCGACGATACAACTATTTTCCTAGAAGACAGTAATCGTTCGTTGCAAAGAGTACTTTTATTTTCAAAAGAGTATGAACAGTTTCAAGATTAACTTCTCAAAAAACGAACTTATTTCCTATCGGTTCATATGATGATTTGCTTGGGCAAACCTTGGAGCCTCATCTTAGCATCTCTGTTACAGTTGGTCCTTTCGTGTTTTAGGTGTAAATATTGTATTCAAATTATATGCCAAAGCTGCCAAAACTAATCTGGTCTGTTAGAAATATCAACCCCCATGGAAAAAATGTTTTGTGAAATGTTTTTTTTTTTCTTTCAAACTTGTACTTCTCTTCACGATCTGACCGGATCCACCAAAATCCTCTATTCAACAAATTCACATTGCATTGTTTAACTTTGTTTGAAGTGGTCAAAATGATAAGAATAAAAGATGTATATTAACGCAATTATCAAGCGATGTTAGTTTTTGCATTATTAATTTCTTTGATTTTATGAAAAGTACTGAAATTACATTGCATATATGTAGACGGAACGAACAGGCCATTGTAGAAATTGTTTGATTACCGAGGAATGTCGGTAGCCACTTTTTTTTCTTACTTGTATTTTTTTTTTTTAAAGAATTGGCAATTTAATATTTCCTGTTATTGTTTGTTTGCTCATCAAGCGACCCCCCTCACTTTGTATTATAGCAAGTATATTTTTATTCGGATGACAACCAGATTGTCTGGTATGAGTAAGTGTTATATTCCTAACGTTCGTTCTGTGGGAATTTTTTTAACTGGTGCGCACTGCTTCGGAGGGTATCTTTTCTGATTGGCTATGAAAACTTCATGTGGAAAAGTGTGCGGGGGGAGGGGGGAGGGGGGGGGGCTGCGCCTTTCAACGAGAGATTACTGTGTAAAGTCAGTGGGAGCATTGTCAAAAATTGGAGTATACATCCTCCCCATCCACCGCGGGATATGCGCCCATGAGTAATATTGTATTGTAGCGATTATATTCTTTGTTAGGTTAGGATTAGAATAGGGTAATGGGTCAACCACGAACAATATTCCGAGACAGTGCGCGTCGACCCGATCTATTCAATGACTCTGGCAGGCCCCTTAATCGAGTGAATTTATTCCTCTTGGTTAGAGATCACATTGGGTGTTACCGATATGCCAGTGCAGATATTTAGGCTTCACCAAGAATATGATTACATCTTTCAGAAAGGTATAAAATATTAATTGCCAAGTTGTATTTTAAATGAGATGAAGATTTTGGACATGAGAGTCTCGATTGACAGAACATTTTCGATAAATGTAATAGTATTGGGCCCTCAATCAAATGCGTATTTTCAATACGAATCATTCATAAATCATATTGAAACAACAACAATAATAAATAACGAGCGTTCTCCCCTAGCCGAGTTTGCACAACACTGTGTCGTAAGTACACATTTCTAACGCGAATAATATCATCCACCCCCGGGATTCTGGCCTGGGATTAGCTCGATAACGAAAGGTATCTCCAACTTCTTCATACCTATGTAGTGCCAGGAACCAGATAGTGTTCGCATAATAACACGACAAAACAAAAATAGTGAAATCGTGATTTGAACGAAAAAAAACCAACACTTTGCACGCCCATTTCATGCCCCGAGGTACCGTATATGAGAGCCTAGCGCACGCCCGTTTTGGCACTGATAAACGATGAGCAACAGACAGGAGATTCCTGTTCTGTTTCCCTATCTACGGTCAACGAATTCCTACGACACAAAGGAGTCCAGTTGACGAGGTTAAATGTCATCTTTTGGTAGCGAACACCGCTCGCCTCAATAGCCAAGTCTAACCGACCGAGTCCACAGGCCTTTTGCTATAACCAGTAGTATCTCGAAAGGAACCTACCCCCCCCCCCCCCCTTCCTGAAAGAATTATCAGATAACCACTTAAAACTGGTTTCTGTACACGTCTGCATGCTCGACTTGAGTTCATGGTCTGGAGCAGATGGTATTATAATAAGCTTTTTCAAGTTGATGGAATAATGATGATACTATTGTGTCAAAGGTCAGAGGCCTTTCGACGTTGCACGTAAAGTGTGCAAAACAGTCTACCGAAACTCCTCTGACGAAAACTACAACACCCTAAAAGCACGAAACTTCCTCAAACTTCCTCAAATACTAATTATTAACAGTGACATCCGCCAAGAGTAGTGGCAGTTGGAAAATAGGTGGTAATGTAATGATTGAGCTATGGAGAGATCCTCATTCATACCTCTGAGCATGCGCACTTACAGTGGTGAACATACGCCCTCACAACGGTGAAAAGGCTTCGTGTTGACGATGGCCTGTCAAAAGAGGCGATTAAGGAGAGGACTGAATTTGGTAGAGAGATAGAGCCAAAATGTTAACATTTGGGCTAACAATAAATGGTTAGTCCTACACCCGTTCACTTTAGAACCTCCTGTTATGACATATCCACCAACTGGACTCAATTGACAGCAGTAAGAGTCGGAATACAATTTCTATCGAATACTGAACTCCTAAAACAAAGGAAAATCCGTAAGGCTGTGTTCTCGGGAAATATATTATTTGTTATTTACATCAAGGATCTGCCAGGCAATACTCAATCAGAATGTTATATTCTTGCTGATGACACGAATGGTTTAAAGATGTTAGTTCTTCTTATAACATGGATCTCACAGAAGGACATTCTGACTTGGCGGCTGAAATTTCATCTTGGAAAATGCAAGCCGTTTGTATATTGGCGTTTCTCCCTCCACCATACGATTATATAAGATTTGCAGTAGGCTACCACACTAAGCTATGACATCGAAGAGAAATGAATTGGAGTTGCTATGGACTTACAGCTGAACTTCGAGGAGCATATATGAACGGAAAGATTTCCGAAGCAAACAGTATAATTAAATGAGTGTAATTCTTTTGCCTATCTGAGCGAGAGTTGATTCCTTAACTTTACAAGGCTCTAGTAGGTCAGGCACACTTGGAAGACGGGTAAAAATTTTTGGAAACATCATAAACTTGATAACATCACATCATTAGAAATCTTACAAAGGAGAGTAAGAAAACTGTCACTGGGTTTCAGAGACAATGTCTCTGTATAGCTATGAAGACCGTCTGCATAAATTGGAACGGCTAACGTATAGCATACCATCGCTTAAGAGGTGAATGAGTGAAGTGTTTTAAAACTGACATCCGAATTGCTTAATACCCATTAACTCACGGGACACTGTAGCTTATTGTGATGTTAGTACAAGAGGCCGCAGCAGAAAACTATACCATAGAAAAGCTCACCTAAACTTCATCGCACGAACAGAGATACAATTACATGGAATAGCTTGCTCGATGATGTATAAGAAAGGTTTGAGATTTTGAACGAGGCTGGATGAACTTGCCCTGCAAAGTATGCGTTTCACCATGCCAATGTGGCGTTATTGTGCGTTACGTCCTCTCTGCGTCGAGCCGGGAGCAGGGACGTCGTACGTAGAAGACCATGCAACGATGCTGAATATCGCCTGGCTTAATAGGCTACACTAGGTTAGGCCCAGGACAATCCCACTGCCTTCCATGCGAGGCGACTTAGAAGGAAACTTCTTTACTCTTTTCACGTTATTACACTTTATAACGTCGAGTTTGTGTTTGATGTGAGTACTGTAAAAGCTGTTTCAACATATTTCATGTGCGCTATTATAGAAATCATCTAGCGGGTGACACCCTCTAACACCATACGTTACTGTTTGTGCTGTAGAATCACATAGCCAGAGACGTATCATTCGGCGATAAAATGAATCTGGGTTTGACAGCACTTCAAAATCAGCACCATGAAAATCAGGAATGGTTTTCCTTATACAGGCTTATACCCGAAATTTTATCTTACATATAAGACAACTAGCCTTTATTTCAAGAAGCAAATAAAGTTGAACACGCCAAATATCTTACATATACCTTACATGCAATGTAGAACAAGTACATCTGTCACTGTGTCGGTACACGAAACTTCATTTTACACTGGTATACAAGAT
This sequence comes from Sclerodactyla briareus, assembly GCA_026419785.1. Classification (NCBI taxonomy): domain Eukaryota; kingdom Metazoa; phylum Echinodermata; class Holothuroidea; order Dendrochirotida; family Sclerodactylidae; genus Sclerodactyla; species Sclerodactyla briareus. The sequence continues at coordinate 75,370 of JAODTK010001021.1, forward strand.
TCCAAAGTGGCGTGGAAACTGTGTCTGGAGTGCACGTTATCATCGAAACGGCAAACACTGCTCGAATATTTATGACGGCTTTGACCAATAAATGCACGCCCATGACGCATGGATATCAATCCAGGGTTAATTCAGGTAAACTCCGCATTGTAACTTCGATACTTGACAAAAATGTTATGATAGAGACAGTGACAGCATTTCGCCAGCAGTGTCAGTTGAAATCAGAGAATAAATTGACCGTAAATATCCCAGATGATTTTTAGTCAGTAACATTGGATTCACCGATTGCTGAAACCATCGTCATAGCCTCATATTAGGTAACAATGCTCGCAGAGTTTCAGGCCTCCCACTGAAAAGTCTATCCAACGTGCCGGTGCCTGACTGCTGACGAGTCTAACACCCTACGGAGCGCAGCGTTCATCGATGACACCGGGAGCGTCTGACGGACTAGGACGAGCTGAGAATATCAGCACTTCGGCAGTTTATTTATCCAGAGATCACTTCGAGACGTCCAGGAAGTCCTTCCTGATGTGTATCATGTCTTTTTCAATGAGTCCTAACAACGCAAGGTGAACCGTGCTATTCAGGGTCCTGTAAAAAAAAAAAAAAAAGCAAAACAGATAGTTGCTTCCTATGATTTCGTAACGAGTAGTCAAGATGCAAAGGAGATAGATATCATGACATTGTGCCGTGAATCTGGCGAAGTATTCCGGTGAATGGTGGTATTGAAAGAACAAAATCCCCACGGTCGCGCGATCTTGCCATCATTCCTTCGCAATGTCCTACTTGTTTACCATTGTGATTGAATTTGGTCGTGAAAAGTTTCACTCAATTTGTAGATTTAATTAATTAGTTAAGTAATTACTCTAAAGGAAAAATCATGATCTCTGGAATTGGTGGTCTCAAAAGCGTGGGAGAACAAGCGGAACGCAGCCCCTCTGAAGTACATATAACTATAAGACACCCCGACACGAGCAACGCGTATCAAGTGAATGTTCTTACACCCCACGAATAACCATCACAAGCGGTGCTATGGCGACTAGGAAAGAGGTAACATAAGCGGAGCGACAAAGTGGCTGACGTCTCATTTGAGCGCAAGAGGCGATGGGACCATCGATTTGTGCAAACTTCAACTGCCTAGGGTGATCCATTTGCCTGGATGGACGGAGCCAGTGGCGTAGCTAGATTTTCTCATTGGGGTGGGCGTTGGGGACGCTCGATCATTCTCTAGAGGGTGTCATGTCACCATCTAAAGTGGAGCGCCACATCGTGAATCGTACAAGAAAATTTCAGCAAATTAGGCTTCCCAGGTGGCAGGTAATGCCACTGATCTATTTTAGGGAGATGATGCAGTGGCATAGCCATAGTTTTCTAGTCTTCGCTTGTTTTCCTCTTTCTCAAATTCGTGATATTCTTTTCTTGAGATGGTTTCAAGAAATATTTGAGACGTCCCAGTCATTGGCAGAGCCAGGAGTTGACTTGGGGCGATAGGGGAGAATAATTTTGTGGGAGGCGATTTGCCGTCATTTCGTCGATATTCTACTCGAGTTTTAGTCTCTAATTTCCCCGGAACAAACACTCTCTGCTTACCTACCTAACTACACCCAATTCCTTGTTGTTTGTGATAAACCACAGGAGTGGCGTTGACCAAAGTCAAAGGAATCACTCCCCAAAACAAACCCAACGCCAACTGCAGTCAGTGTCAGTATCCAAAAACATATACAACTCCTGCCCCATGGTGGAATATGCGCATCCTGGATTCTATTGATATAACGAAATATTGACAGTTCCATCTTTTGCGCTTTTATGATTTGTGAGGCACCGCGGACAGTGACAGACACCTCATACGATATTTCTTCTTCAGAATACTGATGATGAAAATGCCTCTCACAGAATTTGCCCTCTTCACATGCGCATCATCGTATTGTGGAAGGATTTCTTTTTTACATATGAAATAACGAGCCAACACTCAAATTCTCAGTGGTGGGGGCGCATAGGTGGTGGGTGGCGACCGACTTTCACGTGGGAGCGCGCGACCCCCCACTTCCCCCTCCCCTCCGTAGCTACGCCTCTGGATGAGCTCCGGACTTGGTATGTCCCATCTTTGTTCGCCTAAAAATAGCATGAACCCAACCGTACTGTTCTAAGCTTAGGGCAAAGATAGTCTGGGTCAAGATAAATCGACTCAGATGTTCCATTGACCCAGATACAATTTTGTTTATCACTTGTTCCGTATATAGTTAATATCTGTACCAGTATATGCAAAATAGGGGACGTTTGTTGTTCCATTTCATCTCTTTATTTATATTAATCTCCATATGAGTATTTTTTATCATTCCATTTAAATTTTAATACCAATAACACTAAACTATACCTTCAAAAGGTGCTGGGTCCAAAACTACAGATATTGCGATTGGTGAATATCCTGGATTCTTCACTGAGTGTGGAGAGCTTTCAATGCTCGAAGAATGCAACACGCTCAAAAACCGCTAGGGATGATTGGCAAACAATCAGACCTTCATGGACGTTCGCGTTCCGGAGATATGGGGCATGACAAGAGCCATTAACCTACACACCTGAACAACGCCGTCTGCACTACCTAGATTACTTTCGTTTTCAGGCAAGAAATGAAGAACCACCTTTGCAGGTCTCCGGGTATGACGCGATGAGGAAAAGTGTCTTGCTCCATACCACACCGCGAAAATACTTTACAGGGTTCAAACTCATAATCTCTTGACTTTACGGCCTTAAGTCCTGTCGAGTTGCTAGGTGCCTACTGAGCTAGTCTGATATTTTTGTGATCTCACCACACTTATATACCATTTTCATCTCGTGGCTCATGCTTTGCAGCGTGTGATAGATCTCCACGAGTCCGCTTCCTTCCAGTTGTTTCACTGCTCTATCGAGACATATGAAGTACCTGTCCTCCCGGCTCCAAGCCTGCAGAAGAATTGGATAGAGTGGCATAAAGGCCCGATTGTACGAGGCGGTATGCCGAGATCGAATGCAAGATGTAGGAATAACTACCGGCTTATTTACTCGTCACATGCTTAATAGTAACTGATTTGCTGTGAATTTGACAAAGTCGAAATGTATCATAATAAATAATAGGCCTAATCGTGACGTCATTGGATGAGGTTGAGCCTTATCGTGACGTCTTCGGATGAGTTTGATCTCAATAATGTACGATGATTAGTCGAATAAATTTCTAGGGGTGCACATAGAGGATAGCTCACTGGCGTGATCGTTTTAAAATCTAAAAATATCGGTGTACTATCGAAACTTGAACACTATACCTGCCCACAACGTGTTCTTAGAATGCTGTATCAAAATCTAATTTTCTTCTCATCGCACGTACTGTTCCGCTGTCTGGGCGGGCACGACGAAATCGTATCTTCAGTCAGTTGAATATCTTCGAAAAGCTATGCGACATAGTGCCCATGCTGCTCCACATGATCATATACCAGTCCTCTGTTTAAGAAGTTTAATTTATCAAAGTTGGATAATACGATTGATTTAAATGTTGCCATGTTCGCATATGGGCTAACAAGATTGCTTACAAATGGCATTCGGTAATTTCATTGTTATAACAACACGGTAAAGAAATGCAAACTACAGTCACTCTAATATCTTCGTCGAAATACTAATGAGTTCATGAGCCTATGTAATCACATCGTCAAATTATGGAATTTCAAATTCTAAAACAGTAACCAGCTCTTCAACATTAATCATTTTTCAGGATAATCTTAGAGGATGACTCTTCTTTATATTTTGTTGTTGTGTTCCATATTTACGGTTATTTCATTTGCTTCTCAGTATGTTTTCATTAAGTGTAGAGAGTGCTCTACCTCGATGAGCCTTCATATGGCTTCTTCGAACACTTCCTTTCACACGTAGGCAGGTTAATGCTAATATGTCTGCAAAATAGACATGTCTCATATGAAGTACGTGTGAGTAAACAAATGAAATGAACTCACGGTTAATAATTTTTCAATCGACCGTCATTTGGAAAATGCGCCATCACGGAAATTTTGCTACAATAGTCACAATACACGCCCGTGCCCTGTTTAACTGATTTGTAGCAGATTAATGTCTTTTATCATTATTATTATTTTATTATTGTTGTTTTTGACAAAAGCAACCGACGGCAATGTAATCACATTAGTGATTGGCAATTACATTTTTGTAGTTACGGTAGGTCATGAACAAAACATCAGATGACTGCATTGTTAACTTTGTGAAAAAAGAAAAAGTATAATTGAACGATTTGTGAAATAGGCCTACATTCAAGTATGTTGTACTGTAGTTACGTTGACAAAAGATAAACTTCAAATGACAGGTAGAATTAATCCATTAATAATCATTGTAGGCTCCTGAACCGGGTAGACTACTGACGACAGGTACTATTAGAACGCATATCGCGGAAACGAAACACGGTTAGTCTTCTGAAAACAAGCCGAAATGCGTGAAATAATTTCACCTATCAAAGGAACGCAAATTGGAATCGGTTACACATTCCCATCGACCAAATGGGCATTGATATTCGATGATTGCGAAAACAAACCAGGAATACCGTTTGTCTTTATTCGAGTTGTTCCAGTAACGTTTGTCGATTACAGTCGAAAACATACAGGACCCGATTGATGACGTAAACAGTGCTGCAGCTGAAAACATAGCAACTTTTTCATATAGGTTCATGTATGCCGTTGTAAAATAATAAATAAAGTTTTCCTCCGGCCTGAACTACTCCGGTTGTACAGATGAGCCCACTGTTTCGTTTAGAAAATGCGCCTCTGATGAGTCTTAGTGATGAGAATGCTTCAGGCTAGGATTCCATATATGCGGGTCCGGTACGCCATTTGGAAGAAAGCGGCCAATTTACTGATGGACTGAGCGGGGTTAGTGTCTGATATGTCCCATTTAGTTTGCAAAGATAGACATTAATTCCACCGAGGGAAATGAAGTCAAACCAACACTAAATAAGCAAAATAAGCTCTGTGTAACCAATGGCGTACACGGATGCGCGTTCACGGAAGGATTTATGGATAATCTTCCTCAAAAAGCCAAGTGACGGACAATACGATGGGCTGCCTGCATTTTTATGTCTTGTCGCATGAACTTACCGTGTTTTCTTTTACTGCAACAGACGTTCGTTTCCGGTAAATATGTGATTTCACATCCAGCCCGGACACGTATACGCATCGATGGAATCCCAGCCTAAGTGTGACTATACCTGCAGCACACAAGCAGTTCGTCTTCTCCTTCTGCGAATGGCGACATACAAGTTGGCGGAAGTTTACCAGAGATGTGATGGTAGATTCAGATTTATCGAAGCTTGGCGTACTAATTGTGTAAAACCACGGACATTCGAAAACATTCCTAAGCACATGGGAAAGAAGAGGTATCGTAGGGAGCGAACGGGACTTCATATTTCATTACTTCTTGTTTCTTTTCAATCTCACTTTTATAATTAAGTTTCCATATACCGCCACCTGTACTGCACTTTGTACTGTGGTGTATGTCTGTAGTGTCATATCAACACCCCCCACCCCCCCTAGTATTTCCCTCATTCGGGAGGCGGGGCCTCCAAGAATGATTGAATACTAAGAGTAAAAGGGAAGTGGAAACTGTAGGATAAGTACAATGTTAATGAAAAACTCGTGGAATGGAAGGACTAAACAAAATCCGTCTGCCCGTGACAACGTGACTTTACTTAATGTAGGTTAAGCCCTAATTTCTGTCTAATACTAAGCCTGAAGGTTTAAATATATTAAACTCAGGCGGTGGCTCGCTCTTCAGTCTGAGGAATCAGCCTCGTGTCTATAAACATATTTATTAAGACATGCTTCTTTGATATATCTAGAAGGTTAGGGTTAGGGCAGCGCCCGGAGTACATGCCTACTATTATTCGTGCAAAATATCTGGCAATTTAAATCATTGCATACCTTAGTTCGCATGTGGTACCATTTCAGAAAAATTAATTTGAGAGTTGGGATATGCGAACCACGGTCATTTTCTCCGACGGTAGTGATCACTAGCCTCAAGTTAAGTACTATTCTCAGAACTTGGGACCGTCGTTGATTATATAAACAAATACTTTTCCATCAGATCCTTTTAATAATTTCGAATTCTCGAATAGACAGCAAAGCCCATGAGTCTATTAGGGATCACATTGATGTAGGACAATCTTTTTCATTTAAACCATATCTCCCCAAGCTCTCATGCCTGAAAAATAACACGGAAACAATCCCTGATTTTGGAGAGAGGACCTGACCCTTATTAGGCGTATAGTTATTGTGAAAACGTTTAGCAATATTCGTAGCTTGTTTTTTCTTCTTTCAGGTGGGTGTTAAGGTCCGATCAAAAATTCATCAGAATTCAAGAAGCCACTTTTTTTTATCGTGTCATTTGGGCTGGTAAGCGGCTAGGGTGATGAAAACTTCCTTAAGATCTTTTGAGTAGGTGGCTCGAAGAGAATCGACAGTAAGTCCTTCATTTATGTCTAAGAGGCAATTGGATGAAAAGTTATACCAATCGGATAATAGCGAGCGGGAAATTATGTTTCATTTTTAGCTGAAGAGGAATACGAGTGAAGGATTCTGTTTCGATGTTATTTTTGAATACACAGATATTACTATTGACATCGCGTTCATAAGATATATTTGTAGCGCGTGATCAACGTGCTTCTTAGGTAAACTCAGGTGTTTGAACGAGAGATAATAAACAGTAACTTGCCACAACCACTGGAATTCCTATTGCACTTATATATAATATATATAATAGTATAGTCCCCTCACCCTCGGGTAAGCTTCCGGTCCCGCCCTCGCCCGTCGGTAAGGTCTCAATTATTCCAGATTGATATCGGCCGGCGAGCAAGATTTTTATAAATATATAACGTGGCAATATCTATATATAATATATATATATAATATATCTATATATAATATATATATATATAATATATATATATATATATATATATATAATATATATATTTATAATATCTATATATATATATTATATATTTATATATATCTATATATATATTACAGTTTACCTTCACGCTCATAGGTGAACTAACCAACAGAGCATTTACAAATGGAATTGAAATTTCCATTTGAACTATTCACAGGGTGAATTTATTCCACTTCCTACATGCCAACGCGTCCTGGTCTTGTTTCGTTCTCGTTTCTGGGATCAAATTCTGTAGTTTAATCGTATGTATCCTGGTAAAAATGTATTGCTCCTTCCGTCATTCTCAAATGAAACTATTGAACACTTATTCTGGGAATGCCACGTCACCTCTAGTCTTATCAGGTTTTTAGCAGATTGGGACAATTTCTTGGTAGGCAGTTTGTTTCACCTTAGCAGGATATTTCGGGGGTCACTATAAGATGATATGATGTAATAATAAAACCACCTGTATTATGCTCTTAAAGTCATATGGAATGATTACATTTCAACACAAACTCTGGAACGTAATCCACAAAGGATAATATCCTTTCAAAAATGAAAAATTCACCGCAGAGTGAACAGCAGCTGGAGGACACCATTGCATGTTAGAATATGAAAACACAAATGCTTAGGACTGCAATTTACTGCAATTAGTTCAATGTTGTTAATTGTAACATGAACACAGTGCACTGTGCTCATGTCGTTATGTGTAGTGTAAGCTGTGACTGTATAATGTGATTACAAGAGATCAATGGATGGGATGAAGCAACTATGCATCAATGATCAATTCATGGGAGAAAAATGTCCGTGATAGAAAATGTTCGATAGACACGAATGTGTGTTCTAGACACTGTTGTAAGGGTATGCCGTCCCTGGTTTATCGAAAACGCTAGTTTGGCATTTCATTTTCACTCTTTTAAGTCATGGCTTCCATTTGTCAGGGGTGCGAAGAGTTTCAATTATCTCAGGGCCTGAAAAGATTGTAATAAATCTCATACGGTATGTTTCCGCTGGAAGGGTGGAACCGTGAATGGGTCACTACCCGGTTTATTGAGGAATGTTCGTTCGAGTGGACTGACAATAAGAAGAAAGTTCTAGGGATTATTGTATGAAATAATGGTCACAACATCTGTTGAATTCCATGCAAAAATGTGTCCCTGCTAAAAATTACTTAATTAATTTGCTGTCTTCTCGGACCCTAATACATAGAGTTGTTTTATTTTCTCTTCCAGTGTTTACCAACCTCGCCGAACAACTTTATTAGGGCAATTTAGAAAGATTCGGCGAGGATTCTGGGGTAGCCTGGGGTACATATGGGCGCCTGCAGTTGACACACCACGGTCCTAAGTTCGGTTTCTCCCGCTATTCGGGTGGTACTCAGTGGCGTCACCAGACTTTTCGTCGTGGTGGGGGAGGGGGGGGGGGGCACAGACACTTTTGAGGGGGCACAAATACAAAAACAAAAAAACACAAAAACAAAAACACAAGAAAAATTGGGCGTGGTGCCAGCCCGGAAATGTGATTTTCGGGCGTTCTAGGCTGTATGTACCAAGCTACAAACATGGGTGTTTTATGATCACAAATTTTGTAATCGGTGAAACTGTTGGACAGTAGGTCGGAATTCGGTCTATCGTTGCCCCGACCTTCGGCTAGAATGTTCAACAATTGCCGCGCACACTACTATCCACCAGTGCGCAATTTTTTCCAGATTTCACAGCCCATTTTGAAAATCAAGATCCCAGCAATTTTTTTGGAATTTAGCCCCGCTTTGCTTCTGTCCCAAACAGGGAGCTTCCGAGTAGGTTCCCTGAAGAAACCACCAAGCAGTCTGAAGCCAAGGCTAAGCAGTCAAAAATGTGCCGTGATGAGGAGAGGATAAAAGAGGGTTGGTAAAGGTTTAGTAATCCAAAAGAGGTTGATTGTGGTTTTCAAGGCAATGAGAATGTTGCTTGATATCTATTTTCACCTCAAAGATATGTATAGGCTAGGGAGCCAATAAGGCAAGAGAAATTTAACATTTTTAAAGTTTGCGGAGATGTCGGGAGACGGGGGATCACCGGGACGAGTTCTACCACTAGTACCACGCGCAACAAGCGCGAACTTTTCTGTGTGAATTCGAGGGATGGCCCATTGTACATTTACTTGCCTTTCTTGTGCATAAAAACAACATATTAGCCAGGTTTAAATTTAAATTGGTAGTCAAATACTGACTACGGAATATGTGAGGAGGGGGCACCTGGTTTTCCTATGGGGGATGTGTCCCCCTTGCCTCCCCCCCCCCCCCTTGGCGACGCCACTGGGTTTACTGAAATCAGACGCCTTGCCTAATCAAACCTGCCAAATCGATCTGGCGTTTAAAAACGTTTTTACAATTTCACACACGAAGTCTTCGAGGGGTCTTTCAATGGCCGTGACTTTAAATTCTACGACCCAATATCGTTGGCTACCTACCTTCTGAATAAACATTTTTCTCGTGATACAAAAATCACATATAGTTTCTTCCACCCGTGGGAATTTGAAGCTACCGTAGTCGGAAATTGTCGATTTCTCCTCGGGCCAAAGGTAAGGTTGCTTGCTTCCTCTAGAAAAGAGAAAGAGTGAAAATCTTGTAAAATGATCGGGCAGTTCATGAATTAGGCTGTTACAGTGCTTAAACTCTCATACGAGTATGGAGCATGTACAGATGATTGCATTGTCACAAGAGGAGGAGGTTCAGCATTAAATGTGGGAAGACATTTCGTCTTTATATTTTGTACCTTGTTCTAAACTTCGAAAACATTCGATCCTTCCAATCTTCTTCAGAAACCTTCCAGAAAATTATACTGCAATTAAATTTCTTCAAATGCTATATATATATATTATTATATGATATATTATATATATATATATATATATATATAATATATATATATATATATATATATAATACTCTATATATATATAATATAATATAATATATATATATCTATATAGTTATATTTAAAAAAATACAAAACCAACACAATCATAATAAATAAATAAAATGTTCATTCAATACCGGTCTAGTTCAATACGGTAACGGGCAACCAGCCTGATGTAAGCATAGTCACGTGGGACAATAGTCAGTCCAGGTATTCGGTTTGTTGAACACAGTACCCACTAAACAAGGCATACTAGCGTGGTGTATTCTCCTAGTTAATACAAAATCTTCATTCCACTTAACAATCCATTGAAGAATAGCAGTTCACACAAGGTAATATTTTACTTACTCTGCCAGTGGGTGATTCCATGAGTACCCAACCCTCACTATATTCTGCTCCCAAATCATTCTCCACTCCACAGTCAGGGACACTCCGCGATGGCGGGAACTGGCAGGCATGTCTACCCCTGTGAACTGTATTTACATCCCTACGGTGATAATTTAATCTTTATCAAACACCCCACATACCACAGGTATCCAGCTAAGTAGACTTGTCTGCCAACGACATCATCATTGTCATCCAGAAGGCGCAGACAATTACGCCCTGCTGAGCAGCCTTAGGAGGGTCTCATTTCTGGGCCTTGATGGGATAACATGAATTTATTAAACACGTTCATTACCGCGGGCGGTGGACAGATAGAGTAAAACAGTAAGTATCGAAATGTTATGTACAACATCAGCCATCAATGATAAATATCAATTAAAGATAAGCAGGATATCCTGTATGTATTCTTGTCTGAGACAGCCCTTCATCGCCATTGTTCTCGGCACCAACACTGCTAATTGGTGCTGGTTGGGATATATGAGGAACTAGAATACAGCTGATCCATATCATACCTAAATGAAAGTTAATGTCGTTCTGTGGGACTTATGAAACATTAGGCCTACTCTATGTCCTTGCACCGTGGAATAGTATATTATTTCCCCTGTTGAAGTAGTAATTATTTTGAACGTGAGGCTATACTACCCACTTTCATTCTGAACTCACCCTGCATCCAACCCAACTGTGTGACTTCCAATGCAAACTACGTCGACGGAGGGCAATTATCCCCTTTGAAACCCTCTGGAAATCAACAGCTGAACAGATTTATATAGGCCTATGTATTAGTGATCATACCCGAGTAGGATATAATGAGAACTTTGAAGGAAAAATGAGTCCCAAGACCGCCGTTAAACGTGGTGAGCCGCACAAGCAGTGGACTACAATCCCCGCCAAAATTGTTGGCACAAATCCTCCCGAAATACCTTATTTGGAGCGGTCGATTTGGCCGGTGGCCATGCACAGACCCCCTCCACCCTGGTTTCAAGTGTTGGGGGAATGTTCTTAGGATGGTTGGCACAATACAGTCAAACATTGATCGCTGGCGCGGGGGTTTTGCCGTACGTGCAGTTTTTGGTCCAACTCCTCTTGGCGGGGATGGGTAGGCTAAACTCATTGAGGCCTCAGCAGTGGAAGGGGGGCCCAGTCCCCTCCCCGTCGGGAAGCTCCGGTCCCGCCCTCGGCCCGTCGGTAAGGTCTCAAATTCCAGATTGATACGCCGCGAACAATTATTTCATGTCTGGGAAAGACTCTCTTACAAATCCCGCAACGCGGATGTTAAAAAAAAGAATAATGAATTTGAAAAACGGTGGGAATCGAAATTAATTGCCAAAAATGTTGTAGTTGCTCCGAGGACTATTTTATTTTAGTGTGTGTGGGGCTTAAGATGCTGAACCCCCGTCGGAGATAATTGAGAGGGGAGCAAGGTCCACCTCAGGGGGAATAGTTTCAAGGCGGAAATTGCCAACCCAATCTGCTTGGGGTGACTATTTTTACCAAATTTTGAACGACCGGTATCCAGTGCTTTCACTATCATTGGGGCATTCGGTGGAGGGCAAAGGTCCACGTCCACTGGTTCCAGCCAAGGCACTATGAAGAACTACTGTCCTATTGCCGGTGTATATCAAATATCTCCCATGGAAAAAAGCAGAAAGGGTAATAAGCACCCGTGACTTGAGGTATTACAAAATGCTGGTACTTATAGTTGCCCCTGCGCCAACTGAACAAAAATTCATAGGCACCGCTAGTTAAAACAGGTTTTAGTGAGTGATTGTCTTAATCAGTATAAAAAATAGAGCCCAGGTCGGGCTTACATAGCTTCAACAACGAGAAAAGCAAACATACTTACATCTATATAACTAGCATTGATATATCATCTCCACCAGTGAGTTTAACTCTTGCTATCGTCAATCTGAAAAAGAACCATTAAAACTGAGAACGGATGTGTATCATCTCGATACAGGTGTAATTGCCCCCAAAGTTTAGTTTCAGGTCGAAGGTCATCTGTGGTTCAACAGAGATCAAAGTCCTAAAATCTTGTTAACCCGATAGGTCCAGAACGCCCGATAAGTCCACAATGCCTGGTCGATCAGAATGAAACTCCGGTATAGACCGAGGGTCAGTTCTGGGGAAACGGAAATTTTATATGCTGGCCAATTTTTAGCTTGTTAACAGATAATCAGACACCACCTGATGTATTGGCTCGTACTTGGTATGCGGGTTTCCCATAACATGATCCTATTGTTTTGGTATCGGGTCACAGAGAAGTTGAAGTCTGGAAATCTCGTTTACACGATAGTCCCAGAGTGCCCGAGTTCTATCAAATTGAAAATGGGTAATCCTGGAATTATGCACTTGTACGTGATTAGAAGATCTTGTAATTGGTCCTTTCCCTGATCCTCACCCAATGTAGCTGATCCAAAAACCCCAGGTTTTGTTCCCGTGAGGGCCGGCCATGGCCAGAACTGAACACCGAACGGGCACAGCTCCACTTGGCGAACACCCATCAAGAAGAGAATTCACGTTATCTATCCGCGACAAGGTGAGGCATCTGACGCAAACACAGGGCAAGCCTCCGAGTCATGAAGTTACGGCATCTCCCACCAGATATCGTATGCGAAAGTTCTAATTTTGCACAAGCCCATGGACTACGTACATGGACGACATCTTGCAACTATTCTTTGGTTGCCATTGATCGAGTCCCCGCAGCACGTAGCAGCCTGTGAGTTCGATGGTCGACAGTTCCTGAACACATTGTAAAAGAAGAAAAATCGGTGCTGTATTTGGGTGTATGTGGGAATGCAATAACATTTTCCTGACCCATAGAAGAAAAGAAAATTGTAGTAGCAAATACATTATTACCCTACTATGTGCCCCCCCAAAAAAAAAAAAAAAAAAAAACAGTGGAGATATTGCCATTCCGTGATTTTGTTTCGACCCACTCATTAAAATTGGCATCCAAAAAAGCCAGGACCATCCAACACGATGGGGGCACCATCACTGCGTATGGGGCGAAAGGATACCTTCTTTCCGTCTTCCAAGTTCCACCTAGTTCTATATTTTCCGGCGATGCTACTTCACGCCCGTCCCTTATAATATCAACGAGGACTAACAATACAACAGTATGTGTTGGAACACCTCAATGATGTCACCAGAATAAATCTGACTTAAAACGAATTAATGATTTCAATTCGAACTGAATCCATGACAAATCTTGAATAATATTTACTTCAGCACCGAAACAGGGACCATTTACTCACTATGGGTCATCCACAATCTTAGTATGCAGGTAAGGGGCCAATATCTCTTTCTGTCTTGAATTTATGATCTGTCTTTCAATTTCTCAGCTAAACTATTTCAATCGCCACTCCGCTTGAATATTAACGAGGATTAGTTCATATAATATCATAGTATTGGTTAGCACTCCTCACTAATGTCACTAACAAGTTCGACAATTAGGACCCACAGTGCGGACAATCACCATTTCCTATGTACTTATAAACAAACCCGCGCACTCCTGACTAATGGATACGTTGGCACCGAAAACGATGAACATGACGCGACTTCCTCTCCTCTTATCGTGTTCACAGGAATTCTAATCATGAATCTTATTAAAATCTACAACAACATGAAGGGACGATCTACTCACCTTGAGACATCCATCACCCAGGTATAGGAGCATTACCCTTTTCCGTCTTTCACTTATCGTGTTCGCTTGCACAAGAAATTCCAACAAACACCCATGCACGACTCCATAGATTCTTTTGCCTCCAGTAAGGAACATTAGTTCATTGTGGTGTCCCCTCCCCCGCCCCCCTCCCCTCCGCCCCCCCCCCTCCCCCCAACCGCACCAGTGTCTAGTACTTAGGTGATTGGCTGTGATTCGAACTTTTTCATGTCGTTACCTGAAACTGTTCGGGCTAAAACCCAGAAGGACCTTGCTGTTTATCGAAGTGACATAACTCTCGAACCCATGCAGTGGTACCGCATTTACTGTGAAGAAAGCAGTTTTACAAAACATTACTGGCTATAAAAAACCCTATTATTAACTGCCAAAAAATGAATACGAAAATCGGTCGATATCTTAGTAACGTAATATGTTTCACCGCTTTGCTTTATCGCACTTTTTCGCGGACCTAAGTATAGAGAGTGAAAAACAAAATATAAAATAAAAATCTAAAATACGTCCTTGTTAAAACACATTTTCTCGACCCCCCAAATTCAAGGTCTAGAAATTGAACAATCAAACGACGCGATCATAAAAATGGATAGCGATGTACACAACTAAAATTTCTACACTGCTCACTGCGCCTGACCGCAACTACCCAAAACACACATGAGGCATTCATTATTATCAGCGAATTAGGCAATTCCACAGAATATCCTACTCCTATCCCACTGGAAGTCCGTTCGGCTCCACACAGAGAGTTGTTAGTTACACAGGTATATGGGTGATTCTACAAATTAGGATTCCAATGGTGAATATTGACATTAAAGTGGTGTCGTCATTTTAGTCTTGCTCATTGGGTATCCTAATGTTTTCATTTTGTTAGGACTACCAACTAGGACAAGTCAATTCAAGATAAGATGCACGATGCTCATTATTCATCACTGCTATTCCATATACTGAATTTATCTCACTTCACAAGTTCATCGAATAATTTTCTGGAGATATGCTATGAATAATATACCAATTTACCCAATCAATTGTTTTCGGTGGGAAAAGCTGTATTCTTACTGTTGGGGCCCACTTGGGGGCCTCAACAAAAGTTTGTTTCTGTGATGTAAATTTTCATGTCCCCCTACACGGGTAACTATGCAGCATACACACGGTAGTATGTCCGTACTAAATGACTGGTTACACTCATTGCCAGCACATTCTTGTAGCTTGGACATGGTTTGATACATCGGGAGGTTTGAAAAATGGGCAGTTTCCCAAATATTTGAATATTCTCCTATTGCTCAGGGTTGCTTGCTATGAGCCCTGGTTGTATCTCTGTCTCAGTCAGAGACCCCACCAATGACCTGATGACTACTTCAATCGAATATAACTCATTTGTGTTAGCTGCGCATAAAAGTACAAATATCGTCCTCAACACTCTCAATTGAACGATTCCTAGGAATAACTGCAGACACCTATTTGTGTTGTGGGCGCAAATCACCTTTCTCGTATGGGATTTCTGGCTCCACTTATTGCATCGGGGCGTGGTGGCGAGTGCCTGCTTGAGGCATACTCGGGCTGTTGTTTTGTTGGATCGTCAACTTTTATTCGGCTGCTTCCTACATCGGAGTGATTAGGCAGCGTTCTGTTGTCGACTCTGTACTTTGTTGCTGAGATGATAGAAAGAAACATTACAGTACTCAGGGTGGTTATCAGAAAACAAGGTCAAAAGATCGTTAGGCTATTAGGTCGCTGTTCTATTCCCGATAATACTCGGTACTGAGATGTGAACAATTTAAAAACCAGACAAGAACGTACCCGAGAATGTACCCCAGGTATGATCAACCATTTCAACTCGGCGGCCAGAGGCATACATCTCATGAAGGACCTTTTCGTGGGTAACGATGATTGCACGTTCCGTAATGTATATTCTATGTGAATTCCCACGAGTCCCTATCTAACGATTCTTTTGATATTTTGGAAGCTAATATATATATTATATATATATATATATAATATATATATATATAATATATATATCTATATATATATATATTATATATATCTATATATATATATATATATCTATATATATATATATAGCTTTGAATCGGCCGTCGACCGCAAACCAATCAAACGTAGGTGGATTCTCAGGTTACGCACACACACACTAATGGCTTGGATAGAGACTTGGGAGCATTAGGTCATTATAGCTATTACCGTCGATTGTACGGCACGGATGCTATCATGTAGTCCGTTAATCGGTGTCGAGGCAGCCCAGTAGTTCCGGGCCACTGACTCTTCTTACATGGGGTTTTTATAGTTATGTTTAGATCAAGCTTCTGCCATATTCCATGACGAGGTTCCGGGGACCGAAAACCTTCATGAATATGAAATTTGTACTCCACATCGCCAAACATGAGAACTCTATTCCTCATCTTCCAAAAGCGAAATACGGACGTGGATACATACCAGCAAATTAGCCTACCCCAGTATAACCCTCGTAAGGATTATCCCCTGTCAATCAGCGAAACACTAATTAGCCTCACCCCACCGTTGTTCCTAGGCCTATGAAGTCTCAGCCGTCTTCTTTTTCGAGTTATCATTTCTGTGATCACTGAACTGACGAAGGACTAGTGTTGTCCGAAGCTCTGCATCCAAAATACTCGGCTGTTTCACTCTCATTTTTTCTACTCAAATCGCTATTTTGCACATCTACTCCACACAGCAACCCTCCATGTCAAGTATGAGCTCTCTACATCGCTTCGTTGGACGATTAATGCGCTTACAAGCTTTCCCATACTTTGACCTCTCTTGACATTTCGTAACCTCAGGCCTGACTCCAAAACACTAAATTTCTTCTCTCCACAGCTGTGACCTACAGGGCTATTTTGAACTTAAAGGTCAATAGTCATGTCACAAATTTGTTTTGAACTAGCACAAGTAAAAAGAAGACATATTTAAACCCCACACCCCAAATTTGGAGGTTCTAGCATGTTGTATTGGTGAGATATTTCAATTCACTTTCGAGAAATTTGAGGAATCTATGACATCACGGGGGGACGATGCGAAGGTCCTTCAAAGATCCTCCAAAGTAATGCAGAGTTTTTGCGCCATGTTAATAGAGAATCGGAAGATGGAATATAATTAATATGTTGTGAAGTATCTTCGGATCCCATCTGTAGTGGGTTTGGTACAATATTTTCAAAGATACATGTTTCACAATGACTCTGTATCAGAGGATATCCTGCAGTTTCCCCGAGATGTCACGAGGAAAATTTCCCGATAGCTGATTGTGCCTTATCAGTTCACTCCAATTGAAACGAGTCTATGTCCGTTTTCGAACTCATAGGGGATTTACCGAGGCAAACATTGACAACGCTCGACTCTGTAGGGTCCTAACGGTATTCCGTTACTTCCTTATCACGTCGCTCCGATCCATGGCTTATCAAATCATTCAGAGGTAGAATGTAGAAACGACAGGAATGCGTCTCAATGCAGACATGCGTTTGCGTCCACGGCAAGGGCGCCACCACTGATGGTCGGAATTCGCACCTCAAACCTTCCATCAGGGCCACCAATCTATATAGTCTTTTGCATACACAAATTATCATTTCGGACCCCCAACGTTAACAAGTTGTTGTACCCTTGATAAACGGAGAAGAATGGAGTAAGACAACTGTGAACACAGTGCGATAGATATAGATGAATGGATGGATCCTAAATAATTACAAATGAGAATACAGGGCACGTACAATAAGAACATTTATTAAAAATTCAAAATGCTTTCTTGTCATCACGTCAATTTGAAGAAGAGTTTATCAACTTTGAACATGTCTAGCAATTATGTTTCAAGTCTAAACTCTTAAGCATCGTTTTTGCGGAGTAATGTTAATAGTGAAAAGGTTGTCATCACCTTTCTCCCTTATGTGGTAATGTCGTAGCTTTGTCTCTATTAGGACCAGGCTGAGAGGCAGATCTTGGAGGTCGCGGAGCCTGTCTTCTCTTGTTCGTTGGGGCACCTCTAGTGGGGTGTACTTCGGGCGTCCTCGATGATGAAGTCACTCCCATCTGTCTAGTAGTGAACATTTTATCAAACACCAAATACCATAAATGTTACATTTCCATTGATTGACTGAGACCACTATATGAGCCTATTAGTGATTTCCATAGTTCATCTTTAAATCAATTCCTCGAACTCATTCTGATAATCTATGTCCAGATACAGAAACAAATAGACAATAATAACCACTCATTATGAGCAACATATGACATTTTTCACGAATTCGCCCGAAACATGACACCATCTTGACAACACGATCTGGTCCCTGTACTCTTGATGAGAAAACTACACCACTTGATCAGAATAACTTGATCCGATTAAGCATTTGGACTTTGACCTCTGTTGACCTCTGACCTGAGCTAAAAACAACGGAGCTTATGTTCTCGCCTCGTAATGCCCTTGTAACACACTCATCAAGTTTGAGCTTCATCCATCTGGGTAGAGTTGAGTTATCATGTTTATAAGCTAACATTTGCCAGTACAATTATTTTGCACAAATTTCTCATTTTTGATGAGGTGAGGTGAGGTCCCATCAACTGCTTGGACAGTGACTACAATCCCTTTGTCAAGAAAACTGAAATTACGTTCCTTCAAACCGAAAATCCATTTACCTTTCCTAGCAGCTTCTCCACACGACTTGGAAGGTTTCAATATAAAATCGAAATACACAACGAAGATCTTCATCTGAATTTGCCACAAAAATTTCGACCATTTAAACTAAAGGGCGTCGTTTAGCGTCATGGTATCGACATACATCACTTCGTATCTATCGGGGTTGAAAAACATTTGCCATCGGAAGACCATTCGAATATTCCGTCTAAAACCCTTTGAACAATCGCAAATAACTGTTGAGAACCCTAGACATATCATGACTATCGCTGATCGTAACCCCCACCCGTCACTGGATCTAACCATGGACCAATGCTCGTTAAACTTCCTGCCTATATCGGAGGCAATTTTCTTCTCAATTTTTCAATCGAATTTGGTACCATGAACGAAATGCTCGACTAACTATTGTTAAGCACAGAACTTATCCAGAAATGACAAGGAGCATGAACCTGAAAGCCAAGTGGCTTAGTGATTCCGTGACTGCCTCATGACCTTTCACTTTTTTTTGATACCCTTAGATTACCTTTGACTCAAGGTATTAGGGTTCGTGTGCTCATTAAGGGGACACACCAAGTATGAGCTACATCCACTATATGGGGTCGAGTTATGCTCTTCACAAGCTGAAATTGCCCAAAATATCAATTTTTCACAATTCAACTTTCCATTTCAACTTGATTGGACCAAGCGTCCAAGATTTATCCTCTTCACAAGATTTTCAGACTTTTGACCTCTAATGACCTTTGACCTGACCCAAGAACAATAGGGATCCTGTATTCATTATGGGGAGCCCACAAACCAAGTATGAGCTCCATCCATCCAGGTGGGGTCGAGTTGTGCACAAGCTGAAATTGCCCAAAATATCAATATTTCACAACTTCCTATTTCCCCCAAAAAAATTACCCCTGGTCTGCACCAAAAACAATAGGGTACATGTACTCCCCACAAGAAAGCTACGTACCAAATTGCAACTCGATTGGACCAAGCGTTCAGGATTTATTCTCTTCACAAGATTTTCAGACTTTTGACCTCTAATGACCTTTGACCTGACCCAAGAACAATAGGGATCCTGTATTCATTATGGGGAGCCCACAAAACCAAGTATGAGCTCCATCCATCCAGGTGGGGTCGAGCTATGCTCTTCACAAACTAAAATTGCCCAAAAATCAATATTTCACAATTTCCCATTTCCCCCCAAAAATGACCCTGGGTCTGCAACAAACGCAGTAGAGTGCCCGTACGCCCGATAAGAAAGCTACACACCAAATGCAACTCGATTGGACCAAGCATTCCTGAACGTATCTTCTCCTCAAGATTTTCGGACTTTTGACCTCTAATGACCTCAGAATGACCTTTGACCTGACCCCAAAGCGATAGGGATCCTGTATTCACTATGGGGAGTCCACATACTAAGTATGAGCTCCATCCATCCAGGTGGGGTCGAGCTATGCTCTTCACAAACTAAAATTGCCCAAAATATCAATATTTCACAATTTCCCATTTCCCCCAAAAAATCCCCCCTGGTACTCCAAAAAGTTTACACAACGTATATTCAACTTGATAGGACAAAGCGTTCAGGACTCATCCTCTTCACAATATTTCCGGACTTTCCCCTCTAATGACATCAGATGACCTTGACCTGACTTCAAAACAAAAGGGATGATGTACTCATTATGGGGAACCCAACATACCGAGTATGAGCTTCATCCATCCAGGAGAGGTCAAGTGATGCTCTTCACAAGCATACACACACATACATACACACACACGCACACACACACACACTATCTGACTGCATAGATTCCCTGACTGAAGTCAAGGAATCAAAAACGATGAGGCTGGCAAAATTTCGATTCTTTTTTATGCTGGAAAAACACCCCTTGTCATCCAACAAGGCTCTTGTTCTCGTTTTTCCAAGGAATGTACACTCCAATTACCTCATGAACATACTCATTAAAACCAGTCCGTGAGTCGACAGCAATTGAATCAAATAACGAATGAGGCCGACTGACTTTACTCAGAAACCCAGAAATTCCATCCAAATCCGCCTTCTGGAAACAAGGGACGAGTTCTAAACTCTATGGAATATTGACGGAACAATACACATCAAAAGCTACAACATTCTGAACACTCGAACTAAGCTTGCTGATACTCTCTACATTGTCCACATTGTTGAGAATTACTACTCAAGTTTCCGGTTATAGGGAAATGTACATGCTGAGAGAACATAGTCCTGCATAACATTGAAAAAGTCGGAACCGTGATTGCCACTAGTACCCACTTCTTTCATCAAACGAAGAAATCCTATCCTTAACAGAATAAGCAAGTGACATATGTCCGTGACATTACTTTGGTTTGCTAATGCCGTTCTGAAATGTTCACTCACCCAAGAGCCACGTACATCCGCCAATGCTAAATGCAGGTTTGATAGACAACCCTCCATTCATCGTATTTAAATCATTTCAGGGAAAAGAATACAACCTGAATCAGTTGAGAGTCCCCCAATATGTGCAAAGCTGGATGTGCTCATAAGTCATAACATACATTTGTAAGGAAATGAGGAAAATGTGCACATCAGGAAGACATCTTCGATGAAGTAGATAATTAAGCTCCAGTACAACAGGGTCATGGGCGTTTCCGTTTGTCCTCTTATTGCGGTTGATCAATAATGTACAAGATTTTGGTCCAATAGCCACCCAGATATGGAAACAAATGACACCTACATCATTGACTTGCGCTAATTACTACACAATTGTATGATTGTCCTGTTATGACATCCTTGTCTGTGCCTTTTCATTCAGTCCATTGTTTTAGTTGAATAAAAACAAACATCTCACATGAAGAATGTTTTGGCATTGAACCATCCTCTTGTAAAGTGATAATAATTACTTCGAAATTGCTATGCCTACATGGGGGAGTTACCCAATAACAAATTAGATTTGAACTTACATAAAAAACTTTAACAGCAAAGGGTCTCGAAACCTTGTGTTGCTACGTCCACACATAACAGAGTAGTATACAGCATAGGCACGTAGTGAACCTGTAGAGCCGTCGCACGCACTGGTGCACAACAATAGCCCAATACTCAATAGAGTATTGGCAATATGGTGTTGGCAGCCGATGCTACTTCGAGGAGATCCAACAGCACATGGGGATTTCCTAATAGCGCGCTCTCACGTGATCCTGGCCTGGAAGGCTTAGCGTGGGATGTGATAGAATAATAATTATTTCGAAGTTGCTATGCCTACATGGGGGAGTTACGTGAGAGCGTGTCACCGACAAGAGATACTTCAAATACTAGTGTTCTCTGGTATATATACCAAATTAATAAGCTTCAGCTAAATGAGTGTTAAACATTATTACCACCCCATTCCTCCGAAATCTGCACTGCATGGCTACCAGAACACGAGCGCATAAATTATAAAATTGCTTCACTCCCAAGGAAGGCTTTGAATTATAGCGCCCCGATTACATTACTTCTCTCATTACTCATTACATCCAGTCGCGTACCTCCAGGTCACGTGAAAAATCTCTTCTTGGAGTACATAGATACTCGTCCAATTATTAAGATTAAGATTCGTGTTTATAGTCTTGTATCAAGGCACGCCTCTTCACACGACTAGCGAATTAATCCCCTGGGTATTGGTAACCTGATGAAGACCTTGCCTGCACCACCCAGGATGCACGTTCGCTCACGACCTACTACACCCCTGGCAGCCAACGCAGCGGCGCCTATTTCCGTTACCTCTTTTACACGTGGGTAGCGTGAGGCATTCGAGGAGACATGCCTTGTCTAACAGCACTGCGGAAGAAGCCCTCGGGCCTTCAATGGAATTAGAACTCGCAATCTATTGATCTTAAATCCGGAGCTCTACCGACTGAGCTAATCCGCCTCCTATTATGGGAACCGATCATTTGCTAATAATTGCAGCTTCTTCGTGCCTGGGATGATTTGCCGCCTTGGCTGAAGAACTGCACTTCAGAACAAACCTCAAAAGCTAACTTAAAAACGTTCCTGCCTCGGATTAGCTCGCTAAATTATAAATTTCGGAGCTACGTGACGTCAAAGCCATTAGTTTAACACTACAGTTAGGCAGAACACCAAAACTTATCTTCCCATGATTTTATTACTCAATGGTAACACAGACCCTCTGATCTTAGAATAAGCAGCTGCTGTAAGTAACCGAGTCCACCAGCTTATTATAGAACTGAGCGAACGTACGAGCATTACTCCAATCAGCTGTCAATCGAATGTGTTAAAAAAAAAAAGAACATTTCCTCTCAACAAGGCGGAGGCAGCAGCTACTCTATAGCACTATTTGCCCTTAATATATCCATAGTTATTTCCGCTGCAGCCAATCAGCCCTACTCCATCTGCTGAGCCTTTTCTGGTAAAAGAAACCGCATCACGTGGACTTGCCTAGCTCACAAATAAACGTGATTGGTTTCTAAAATCGTCAGTTTCTGCTAATATATGCCTCCACCGCTGAAGAAACGTGAACAGTTTCATCACTAAACTTTTTGAGAGTGACCTTGAATCCATGTTACCTGGCCTTGATTGCCCAATCTTATCATCAACATAAAATACGAAACGTCGATCTAACTCTTCCACATTGAACAAAGTGAAGATAACGCCTGACATCTTGGACAGTCACTAAAGCAATAAGCGTAATCTTGTAAAACAACATTCCTAATACACCTTCCATGAACACCTTCAACATTTGACAATGTCAATTTGGCCCACTCCTTATGGACTCCAGAAGGAAAGAAGATAACATGCTTCTTGCGGAGGTAACCTAGTCCGAACAAGAAATCCAAAATATCTCTGAAGAGGGCTGAAATGGATCGATCTCTCTTACTTCAGAACAAGCGTGTGAAGTACAGTTTTGTCTTTGGGTAGTGGGTTGCCAAGCGGCGATGATAACATTTTATCGAAATGCATCGCTTAGCATCCCTGAAACAAAGCAGGCCACCAACTTTCCGTGAAAGGTTTCCGTGAGAAAGGTTATTTTGTCCACTCAATGGCAAAGACATGTTTCCTTCCTTATAGGTATGATGAACAAAGGGGCCGCTAGGAATTCTAACAACTTGGTGAACCACAGAGGTACTATCAAAATACCGGTTGTTCTGCTTGCTTAATCAATGTTAGGCAGTCACCACCTAAGATCGCCTATGCTGTTTACTGAAAGGTGTTTCAATGCATCAGAATTGCGTCCTGAACCTCCTTGAATAAGGACTCCAAACTCCAAACTGTGATAGAACTAGGGGTCAAATTCTACTCATGGAAAGTTGACCATTGATACGTTCAGCAAGTTCTTTGATAGAAACTGTCGATAATGAACATATCCTGGTTATACTATACTTAGCGTTTAGTTCCTTTTCCGAAGAGTAAAAAAAACCGTTGTAGCGATGGAATTGACAACAAATCCAGAAATAGTATTCCTGTTGTGGAGTGTAATGTAGGTGTAATTTTGATTTTCTCTCATGAATTAAGAATCCTAACTGTTTGAAAAAATCACCTGTGCACTCCACGGACTCTGTTTAGTGCATCCCAAATTAACTGATTGTCGATTGTAGGCTGCAAAAGCTCAGATTGTAGGAGTCCGGGGTATTTACTATAAATTTCTTCCAATTTATCATGTGACAATTTGATATCAAATATTCCGCAATATTGCAGTTTTTCCAGGCAGGGAAGGTCGTGTTGTTTACTCAGTTACAGTTGACAAAGCTTCGTCCAGCAAATCGTCAGTGTTGATTGGGGAGCCGGAAATTCATTGAACAGACTAAATATATGTACTTTGTAGACAATCTCCAATTTCGCCTTCTTTGCAATATGCCATGCCATCTAACACATTTTTAAAAGGATCAGCGATGCATTCTCGGACAGTGGCAGCAGGTTCTTTGAGTTACAGGCAACACGTTCGTTTCTCCTCATTGGGCTGAGCATTGACTCAAGAAGAACGTGAATGTGAACTTCCTGATTATGTTAATTAATTTTCCATGATTTCGTCGGTTCAAGGGGAAATGTTGTGTCTAACAAACTTGACTTGCTGCTGACAAGAAAGGAAATGACTCATGGCTGTGCAGTTTTAAATTTAACATTTGAGGAATTTCCCTGGAGTGTTTTGTTCTGGTGATGGAACAGACGTACTTCTTCAGTTTTGGACTAG
The DNA here is from genome assembly GCA_026419785.1 of Sclerodactyla briareus. Classification (NCBI taxonomy): domain Eukaryota; kingdom Metazoa; phylum Echinodermata; class Holothuroidea; order Dendrochirotida; family Sclerodactylidae; genus Sclerodactyla; species Sclerodactyla briareus. The sequence continues at coordinate 100,102 of JAODTK010001021.1, forward strand.
TTTTAAATAAAGTGTAATATCTCATTATTCAGGCTTCCAGAATGCAGAGACTAGTTTATAGGTTGCTATTGAAGATATGTTGGGGTATTCAATTTATTCAATTGTTACATCCACAAGAAATATTATATCTAACAAATAACCCCCAAAACCTCTGCAGATGATGAGCAGACGGATGGTTCAGATGTAGATTAAACTAGGCCAATGATGTCTAGGATTTGTGAAATTGTGTGTCCTGCATCACTCATCACCGCAATAATGTACTGGCTTATATATAGAATGAGATTAATTATTTACCTTGCGGAGGACGTTGTTGGAGATAGTTTGGTTTTCTGTCTATCTTGGTTCGTCGGGGATACCGCATGAGGAGGGGTGGCTGAGGTGAGGAATCGTACCTCGGGTCAGCCGTGCTGGTTCTTTCGGGCCACCCTTCGGGTGTCTTCGGTAACGGCCTATTATCCCGGCCATTCTTCTTTCTACAATGAACACGTGAATATTAATTATGCATTTCTGATACTTTGGTAATATCTTACTTATAAGGGTTCGATATCATTTGATCTAAAGCGTGTAACTATAATTACACTCGGTCATCGGGTCAATCATGACGAAGGTAATATAATAACGAAGGTAAAGCTAGTGTAAGTACAAACCTAACGCTCACACGATTTTCCGTTCCTCCGTGCCCGTGGCTTCGTGAAGTTTGTGCATGGCTTGTGTATTGCCAGGATCGAAAAGCATGCCACGATGCAATACAAAATTAACTTGAAATTTACACGTTGATTTCACTCCGCAAAAATTATTACTCTGTGAGATGGGATTGCAGTATGTGGATTGATAGGTTTCGATCGTTATTTGTGTGAAAGAAGCTCCCGCGAAATGTTGTACAACACGATTCAAATTAAATGGATACTTACTAATAAATGAAAGGTATTGTTCGACTGTTAGGTCACTCATTTTCGCGCAATAGGAACTCTCCCTGATTTCTCCGCATTTTCTCTCTGCATTTTGGAGGCTAATAATTCCCACCCTAATAGGAACTTCATATGAACTGGGGTTTGGAACTGCAGTTATCTTCCGATTCCCACATACTACCTGTGTAATAGCCAACACTGCAGGTGTCCTTTAGATGAATCACCATTAACAAATACTCTGTATGCCTCTTTCATAGATACGTTGGTCGTTGGTCGCAATCGGCATTGCCGTGAAAGCAAGAGATGGCGCACGTTATCAGGTTATAAGAATAGCGGAGTACGTCAGGACGAGAGGGGAATGCCCGATTGTATTCAGTATTGAATCAAGTGGTGCGCGAGTGTTAGTTTTCTGTTAGTTTTCAAATATTGGCATTCATATATGGTATGTGAATGCCCATATTTGGGAACTAACAGAGATCTAGCGCACCCAATGCGAGGTGATAGTATCTGAATACAGCAGATGAAAAGAATAGTTGACCTATCAGCATAGATGCATTGACTGTATATGCTGGAAATTTGATATACATGACTGTCAATAACTTCCAGCAAAATTTGTATAGAATCAGAAATCCATGGACAATATTACACCACTGTTCTAAGAACAAAAGAGATTCGTAAAACATAATATGAACTTTGATTTTTAATTGATTCAGAATCAACATGAACTCTCAGAAGAGAGGGGATCAGTGTGAGAGAGAAATTTAATCGTGGTGTGCCAGACGGAGCCCTGGGTGACTGTTCGTAAAAAAAAAGAAAAAAAAAAAAAAAAAAAAGAGATACGTCGGGCACTCGGGCTGCTGCGGGGACCATATTGGTAATTAGACCATCGAGATTCTAATTTAGGAGTAATGAAGGCGACGAAGGAGGAGAAAGGGGGTGGAATTAAGACGCGGATCCGACAGAATTGCTCCGTAAGGGGATGAAACACCACATTGAAAAGAAACAACAGCCGACACGCTACGTTGCAGTTGATATAAGTCAAGTACCACAGGTTGTTGTAATATTTTTTGGCATATTCCAATTCCTCTTACACACAATCATCAGTTATCAGTTGTTGTTGTGCTTTTCTGGTTGACGACCCGAGAGTACTATCTGTCAGGTGGTAGGCGACAAACATGGATCGAATACGCCGCAACCTGCACAATACCAGCTAATGGAATCTCTCGGAACCAGGCGTTGACAAGTATGGGCGGATCCGCTTAACAACCCAGCAAAGAAAGTAGTTCATAAGAATCGGTGTGACTGAGCTTCTCAGCAGGAAGGAAGAGTGCTTTTGGCAGATGTATCACGTGAATGGACAGTAAACCGGAATCTTCAGAACCGAAGACAGACTGGAGTTTGGGTAGGAGGATTACAGGCGACGAGAATCACAACGCTCTAAACTTTGACAGAATAGGATTTTTCCAGGAGGTTGGCACACTTAGCAGAGCGACGGCCTCCCACCCGAGAAATCGGGTCCTACCAAAAATTTGAATAATAGCATATACCTGTTGCCTTCTCGCCGGGCGCACAACACAAGGAATTTGAGCAGGGACAAACGAGGGGTAGGCAATTTGCAAGTTGCCGTCTGCGTGTGAATACCCCCACTCCCACATTAAGGTACCGCCAAAGAGGCCTTGTCCTATTCCGTGTACCTGGTCAGGAATTCGCAGCTGACAACACGTGCAGTATCCAGGTCTGTATCCTTGCCGTGCCTTGGAGAGGTCCGATCCGCTGCTCGGCAAACATATTATGAAGAACAATTACAGACAGCTGGGATCCTGCGTCAGTGGGTAGGCCTAGACCCGCCTCACCCCGAAAAAAGATGCTCGATAGGCCAGGCAAGAGATTCTGGTAGTACCGTAATTAATCACCCTGACCTCGAGTTGTCATGGACCCACCACACACACACACACACACACACACACACACACACACACACACACACACACACACACACACACACACACAAGCTCCATAGCTGGGAAGCCACCAATTGCCCTCCATATATTAAAGTAGTTGCCTAATAACACCTATGTTTGTCCCCAACGTCTTGCATACGCTTACTTTGCAAAGTGAGTGGCGAAAAGAAACTTGGAATGGTTTGAAACAGAGCTAGTAGGTTTGTCACCAGGCGTTTCTCACGTAACGATAGTGTTAATGACATCATGTCCTCCCTAAAATGCAAAAGCTTTCGAGCACAGAAGAGATTTCACAGATCTTGGTACCTGTCACAAATTTCCTAACCTCTAGTTATTTAGGCCCAACATTCAAGTAATTCGAAAACACCGTCTGTCGTGTCGATGCCGTTGGGCGCTCCTATTTTCCGAGATCCCCGTGTAAACAGACCCCCTTCCCAACATTGGATAATGATAAAGTACAGAGAGGGCAGTTAAAGCTTCGTTCCATCGAAGCCCAGTAGGGGCGCATTGGAGTATCATGATGAAGATGAAGAATGTCTGCCCTGGTATGGCTCAGCGGCCTCCGTCCAACGCCCCAGCTTCGATGGAAGTTTCGAGAAACTGTTCTTTCTCTGACTGCACGGACTGTTACCCGACGAGTTGCGAGGATGTCTGAACGGGCTGGCGGAACCGTCGCCCATGGATCCCTATCACATGTATCCGCATTCCATCATCTACAAGGACGTACTGCATTCGCCAAAGAATATCCTGGAGAGTACCTCTTCACCCCCTCACCCCCATGCTTTGCTGCGCGCGAGATTACTTGCGGATCGGCGTGGGTAAATGGGTAAACTGTCGCTCTTACTTGGACAAATATCCCATACACCCGCCGTGTAGAAAGGGGCCAGTTGCCCCTACAAACACAAACGCATCTACTAAATTCCAACCTATGCGAAAAACGAGACCTAATCCGACGGGGACTGTTCGGGAAGATTTTACAAGAAACGTCTGTTTCCGCAGAGAGATTGCAGTCGGCAAACGCCAACAAAGGAGGAAAGCCTCGCAAAACAGTGTCGGAGTGGTAAGGAAGGAATTCTCAAGTATTCCTGTGCAAGAAACTAGAGCTGGACATCACAGGTAGCTTGCGGTAATATAACTACGACAGGGATGTTTACTTTTTCGCGGGACGTGTTCATTATAATGGGGCAGTGAGGTAGGCCTAATGAAAATTTGAACAACAATACAATGACTTGATAACTGCACCACTTACCAAAAAACAAACAAAAAAATGAAAAACATTTGAAATACATATGTGGGATGAGGTAGGGTGGCGGATGCGCCCAGTGAAAAAGCGTGTAGTATATGGTAAGAGCGTATTCAATATTTTATTTGAACATTTAACGAGAAGGTGCGATTTCAGAAAATGATTCTCCTCCCACCTCTGCAAGACCTAAAATCGTTTTCAGACTGCTTGATATTTTAGGATATTTCGGGAGGCGGTCGCGGCACGTGCTTTTGCACCTGTTGGTAGCATAAATTGTTTCTGATTCTTAAAGCAGGGGAGGAGGAACTGTTGATGAGGAGGATCTTTGGGGGATACTGGCCCCGTAGCTACACCACTGAATATGGACATTGAGGCTAACAATTTTGCTTCTTATAGTAGCCTCATTAGCACACTGACAGCAACATGTTAATTGCCTTGCTTTGAACCTTCAACCGGGCACGGAATAGTTGTTAACGAGCAAGAGGTAGGGTATGAGCTCGATTCCACAATAAATTAGGCCACAAAAATGCGATTCTGATTCTGCTATAGGCAGCGAAATTATTTTTTCTGCGTATCCAACCATCAAAACGCTGGTTATGCTCAGCTAGGGGAGGATGTATTGACTAGGAATCACTAATTATTCATGTCAGAGCATCACAGTCAACTACTTACTTTTTCGCATCTTTCGAACGTCTCAGCAGATGCATCTTTACAAGTTGCCTGGTATACTAGTCACTGTTCTGTTTCTTGACTCGTGGGATCGTTAACTCTTGCATACTCAGTGAAGGACACAGAACCTGTCAGGAAGAACAATCGTGATTTCCACCGGCTTACGGATTCACTCAAGAATAATTCACAGGTTTCAGCGTTGTTGATTATTAACGCTAAAACGTGTTAATAATACGGGGTTAATGTTCAACTTCGAAAATTGCGTGAAAGAAGCCTGATGTGGCAAACCGCGCATGGAGTGTTATCTTTTCTCTTACTTGATCTTGCTCTGGAATGTTTTGTCTGGATCGGTCAGGTTTCACCCAATGAAGCTTGTACATGCCAGAAAAATCATGATCAAATGTTATGCCATGAAAGGGGGTCAAGAATGAAAAAGGGAATTGCAAGGAATCAAATATTAAAGTGTTGAATTGTTCAAAAAGTGATACGTGCATTTTTGTTAATTTCGTGTCACCAATTGATTGATTTATCCGTTGATTGTTGATCAATTTGAAATCATTTCACAAATGATTAAGAACTGCCCATCTTCGCATTTCCTGGAGCTCTTCTGATGATTTCGTTGCACGAATGTTCAGTTGATCGATAATACACTGGTTAACGGTCACCCCAATTTGACGGTTTCGTGGCTCCAGTTGTTTGAATAAATGGAGGTGTTTCACGATGAAATGAGAGCAGGACACCGTCTTCGCCATAATTTCATCTGTAATTTTAATGATTCGTGAATCGGATACTTTATAGGCCTACTTGGCATGACCTACATTGAAGCCATTTTCGCATTGCCTGATACACGTTGGGATGATTTTGTAGCTCCAACTGTATAATTAACTGCAGGAGGTGTTCATTTTGGGGCGGAATTGGTGTTTTGTGGCTACAATTGTTTGATAGGTTGATTGATGGGGTTGTGTTTAACAACGAGTAAAGGTATGGATATTTCTGTAGGATCTTAGAGTAGTTTAATTATACGTATTGTCTTCATATTATAACATTGAAAGAAGATGAGCTAAAAAAAAAAAAAGTTTCATTCGCTGATCTGGTACAGCTCGGTGTAAACAGCCCACCGCACCACTACGTGTCCAGTTTAAATTTCTTTTAAATAGGGACTGTGGGAAATATATACGCATAATAATCGTTTACAAATGAAACACAGGGAGGGAATGACATCATGTATTGTTGTTCTGTTTTGAGAAAATTACATTGTTGACTTTTTTATCCCTCACTCATTCGCTCACTAATTACCGTTGAAACATGAAAAATAAGAACTCACTTAACCTAGAGTTTGAACCGAGACCCAGGACGAGAGAGATTGCAAAGTAATTATTCTATTCTAAAAGGCATGAGACAGTGAGGAAATTATACCTTGGTGAGAGCGGAGTAAAATTTCAACGTAGAACGAAACGTTTTTGTTGTTGAAACTAGAGGGAACGCCGCAATTAAAACAATTAGCATAGTTCTATCGGCATATACATATGTCCACGCAATGTGCAATAGTTGAGAACTGAACCTTATGAAGTATACTGCTATTGCCATTGTCTGCATACTAGTATGGGGATCTTTCAAGTATGCTGTCGCCGACTGAAACAGAAAGTGAAAATCTACTGATAGCGTACGGAGAGCCATGTTTAGAGGTGATTCGCAGGTCAGAAGGACAACATTTGATACGACCACGTACACGCTCATGCGTACCACCTTTGAAACATATGTTCAAGTTTCAGTTCAGATTTTCGAGGTTCAAGTTTATTCTTCCTACTTTCCTTTCCTCCTAAATTTGTTTTACAGGAAACAGTGTCATAATCGGAACATTTAATCGCTAACAATTAATATGTCAATCTGTAAAAGAGGCATCAAGAGGAAGTATAGGAACCAGAAGTGAGTACTCTGAACAAAAACAAGTTCAGTATTTGAGCACTTTATGCGTTAAAAATGTTAACACCCGTCGATCAGGGATTCAGCGTCGTGTTTAGTTCTATTATGTTTTTGTTTTGTTTTTCTTCAACAGTGATGGCAATTATTAGTGTGGATTTCGTGCGTGCATGGGAAACTGCCTGATTTTTTTTTCATAGGTTCGAACATATATGGTGCAGACCTGAGATCAAACCCTGACCTTTTCGGGACAAACCAAACCAGAAAGGCTTATGATTCCTTGACTCATTTCTCTTCTGATAACCTATGTCCAGACACAAGGACGCAATGGGAAATTGAACCATCTAATTATGGCACATATGACATTTTTCACAAGTTTCCTATTTTCCAGAAGAAAAAAAAAACACCATTTGGACCCAATAACAGGGTTCCTGTACTCTTAATGAGGAAACCACATACTAAATTAGATCATACAAAGCATTCAAGAGTGGTCGTGTTCACAAGAATGTTCCCTCTGTCAATGCATGGGGCTCATGTACTCATCATAGGGAACACACATGTCACGTGTGAGCTCCATTCATCTCGGTGAGGTCGAGTTTTCATGTTTAGCAGCTGAAATTGGTGCCAAAATACCAAATTTCAACAGGATCAGACCACGCATTCAGGACTCCTCGTGTTACAAGGGTGTTAGACTTTTGACTCGGACCTCCCCCAAAACATATGACTATAGACCATACATGCCAAGAATTAGCTGATGTTGGCCAAATATTTTATTTTTCACAAAATTTTATATATTCAACCAAAAACTATAAATGTGCAGGCCGGTAAACTGTCGCGTGTATATCTCGCAGGAGGAACAGCCTTTGTGTGTGGACCTCGTTTAGAGCGAACATTAAATTATGTCAATTTGACTTCCAGTGACTCTGAAATGCCCGACCTGTGTTTCAATTCCAAATGTAGTCCACCAGGATTTATGCCAATTTATCTCTGTGACCTTGAAATGACCTTCTTCTTTTTAGGAATAACAACAATTCACATCCACCAAGTTTGTCAAATCCGGACGAAGTTGCGAAAGAACACAAATTTGACCTCTCGTGATTTTGAAACAACGTCATGTATGCGGGACCAACTTTTGTCCCCACCCACCAAGTTTCGTGTGAATCGGATAAGCTCAGCATTTTCGTGTAACCTGCAAAATAGAGGACAGCAGACATGCAGTGATCCAGCTTTGGAGCTCGTCCGAGATTTTACTAGGGCGGTCATGTGTAGCAAGTTTCAGCTCACTCGGATAAAGCATTGAAGAAGTATTTCGCTGACGCAGAGTTCCCGGCGGCGGCGTAGACGGCGGCGGCTACACCCCCAAAACCCTAATATTCCCCCTGACACTCCAATGTCGCGGGATTCTATGCCATGACCCAATAGGGTTCTTGTTCTCTTCATGAAGAGCCACAGTTCATGATCGGATCATGCGTTTATCTAGATATACTTCGTGCCTACCAGATTTCATACTCTGACCCCTAGCGATCTCAAATTACCTCCGACCCAAAACAATAGGTTTCATGTACTCATCATTTGGAACCACACAACGGACATACCTCAAACCAACATTCATAAGTATGAGCTTAATCCATTTCAGGTAGGTCTACTTATCGTGTTCACAATTAGTCTGAAATTGGCCAAAAATATTGATTTTTCACAAATGTCAATTTCCACCAAGAAAGATTCGTTCGATGCCAAAAGCAAGAGGGTTCCCGTACTCCCCCCTAGAAATCCCCCCCTACGTCCTAAATTTCGTTTGATCAGATCGCGCGTTCTGAATTTCAGACTTTGACCTCTGCTGCATTTAGTTTATGTTGCACCAAAGGGATTTCTGAGAAGAACATTGCCTCCAATATTCTCGTGCGTTTTTTTTCCTATTTTCAATATGTAATCCAACCTAATGTGTAGGAGGGTAAGCATTGTGCAGATTTTTTTTTTTTGCAGTTTTTAACTTATTATTTCATTATGCCCCTTTCAGTGACCTTCGACGTTAAATACATGAACACCCCGAGCCCATATAACCAAATATGACAGTAATCTAACCGAATTTTCAGGAGGACGCAGATCTTTGGAGTTATTTGTCATTATGTCCCTTTAATGACCTTTGACTTCGAATCTCTGAACACCCTCAGCCCCCGATAACAATGACCAAATATGATAGTAATCCAACCTAATCTGCCTAAACCTAAACCAGTATAGATAGGTTTGAGCCGAATATCAGCGCAACATTGTCATCACATACACAATAATGGATGCCAGGGAAACCACACAACTGCCCAATATCCACAACGCAACCAACGATGATGGGATAAGGAAATTCCCTGTGTAGTTTAAAAGGTTAAATAAACGGCATGGCTTGTTTGTTCAGCCACGAGCTCATGGCAACATGCTGCTTTCTTTGTTTGAAATGTTGGGCTGGCAGCTAGTACTGTTAGGTGAAATGCGATTGTCAGCGTACCGTATAACGAAAATACACGAAGCAGCCTGTAAGTTTGATCCAGACCAAGCTGCTATTGATGCAACTCATTACTGTAGAAGTGGCGTAGCCACTCCTTGCTGGTGTACCTCAGAAAATCAGTGACGATCAGGTGCGCGAGAGGGAAATGATGATCGTAATTGTTCGGTTCTGCCAGCTTTACCGGTTTCGTTATTACATGGAAGTTTTCGAAATATGCTGCTGTCCCCAGGATGATAGCTAGGGACCGGCAATAATTTTGTTGAAATAATAGAGACTCCGGCTTTATTTTGAGATATGAAAGGGAGCTTGCAGGCTTCCGTCTTCACAGGTTTGGTATGATGATTTTGATTTCGTTTCCAAGCGGAGCGCTAATTACGAGTTGATTCAGAAGGTTTCCCAGAGTTGGGTAGCGCCGAGGGTTGTGTTTTTTTCCTCAAATAGTGCAGGCTCGGGGCTTTCATTTGAGCTATAGAAGCGGGGTTAAAGGAAGGCCTGCCGTCTTCACAGATTCAGTAAGGTATTTCGATTCGTCTATAAGCGGAGACTAGGCTGAGCACTCGGTGACGGGACCGTATACCAGTAACCGGATGTGTCATAAGTTTCAGACCTCTAATACATCTTCTCATTCGGCGCAATCGACTATATAAGTCGGCCGGGACCCAAGCAGGGGCGGATCCGAGTCAATCAATTCCCGGGGTATTGTCAGCGCGTTTATAGCCGGGAGTCTCAGTTAGGCATTCGGTCACCAAACCGTGATTATGGAACGGCAAAAAGCAATGAGTTTTGTTGTTGTCGTCGGTGTCGTTGTTGTTTTTTGGCGTTGTTGTCGTCTTTTGGCGTTGTTATCTTTAGCGCTGTTGTTGTCTTTTGGCGTTGTTAATTGTCTTTTGGCGTTGTTAATTGTCTTTTGGCGTTGTTATCTTTAGCGCTGTTGTTGTCTTTTGGCGTTGTTAATTGTCTTTTGGCGTTGTTATCTTTAGCGCTGTTGTTGTCTTTTTGCGTTGTTGTTTAGCAGATGATGGCGCACTCCAATTATTTAATCAGTCCACGCTATCGCGGGCAACACGAACATGGTCATGGAGCTATGCCGCGTGCGCTCGACTAGCCTGTTGAAACAGGCGTTTGACTTTGTTCACCTTGTATCAGCCTCATTCACTCATATGTGCAGGATGACCTTTAACCAATCGTGATTGCCTAAACAAACGCCTGATGGACTTCGTTCGCTCGCTGAGCGAGCTGAATCATGGGCGGGACTAGCGGGCGGTGCGACGTCAACACTGATTGCGCAATCGGACCGTTCTCTCTTTTACTAAATTACGGGAAACGGCCATACCTACTGGAAAATTAATGTATGATCTGATCTGGAATTGTTAAGACAACCTCCAACCAAGTTTTGGCATACGTTAGATGGATATTTTTATTTATTTCCCTATTTGAAGGATTCATATTTTCCCTAATCTTGCGGCGATACCAAACAAGGCCGCCAATACGCCATGCGCATAGCTAAAACAGTTGCTCGGTTCATTTTAGGCTTCAAATGCAGTAACGCATTCATTCTTCGGTTAGTTAAATTCCCCTTCTTTTCAGTTTATTGTGGCAAGTTATTGGATGTCTTCTGTAAATATTTATGACCAAAATATGGGGCGATCTTTCGCGGAATCTACTCAGAGTTGCTCCCATCGCAATCAAAGCCCGTGGTTCCTACTGATGACTGAACTCTACGTCACCTGATCGTAATGAGCAGAATCCCAATTTTGGAGGATCTGTCAAACAACAGACAACAACAACGCCAAAAGACAACAACAACGCCAAGAGACGACAACCTCAAAAGACGACAACAGCGCCAAAAGATAACAACAGCGCTGAAGACAACAACATCAAAAGACAACAACAACGACGCTAAAAGACAACAACAACGCCAAAAGACAACAACAGCGCTGAAGACAACAACGCCAAAAAACAACAACAACGCAAACTACCACAACGAACACCGAGACAACAACAAAACTCATTGCCCCTTTGGCGTTCTATACGAGATATCGTATATTGGTTACCGGCAGTGGCGTGTGCGGGGGGGGGGGGGGCAGAGGGCCACCCCCTCCCCATTGATCGAGTAAAAAATGAGAAAGTAAGGGACAGGATTCCAGGGCGGGGCCTTGGGGGAGGGGTGGGAGCCAATAAGAGCACCAGCGGTGCCCGGGTGGGAGATAGGGCACGCACACCTGTCGTGGAGCCAAGCGAGGGACCAGACCATTAAATTGACAACTCTCTCAATAGTTTTGTAATAATTTTCGGGGGAAAATAGAGAAAAAGTCCCTAAAAAACGTAAATGCAAAAAAATGCGGGTTTTGCCATAGCGGTAGGATGAGACTCGCGGGAACCTTCAATTCTACCCCCCACCCCCCCCCCCCCCCCACCCGCGCCCCCCCTTCGGGCCTCGGAGAATCTCGTCGGGGAATTGGGAAAAACAATGTCAAGTGTAAATTTAGAATTTCAGTGTACATTTATTACCGAAGAATGCCATAAGTACAAGTGCAGAGAATCAGGAGTCCGAGATCAGCCCCTTGGGTAAGTACCCTCACTTTTGGAATCATCAGAGGAAGAATTTCAGACCGAATTCGATGTGTGGCAAACTTCTTGGAAATCACAAGCCAGAAGGGGAAAACATATATTTCTCAGTCATTGAGGCCTAGCCAGTGTACCCAATAATGTTCTCATCCATCCACACACTGCTTTCAATTTAGCTGTCTTGCCGGTCTCACCAGCAAGAAGTCGAGCGCGTCTTTTCCAAAGTGGAAAAGACGCTGTCGTCAATCAGATGTTCCATGGGAGAGGACCGCTATCACCTTTTGATCAACGGGAACACATTCCTGATGCCACCGATGTTGTAGACTATTTTTCAAGATCGGGAGTTCGCCGGCTGAAGTTCCGTTTGTCACTTTGATATATCACACTAGAAAGAGGTCGGAAAATTGCCGAATTCTATCGGTCGACTGAATGACGCAGGGCATTCTTCACCCAACAATCTAGCTCTTACCACCGAATAGTTGAATCAAATCCCATTCACAGCAATCCTGAGGGCAACTTAACGTTGACAGGGTGTCAGGCGTGACCATCGAAGTATCCTAATCAGTATTTGTTTCGTGACACACAATGCACTCTAAGTATGACACACTATATTTTTTTATCCACCAAACAAATAATAACAATTTTATTTCATGAGTTTAACAGAAATGAACACCTTCTCCTAATTTTGGTGGTTCTCCAAACCCTTTCCATGTTACGCACCATATCATGAAACTTAGTGTCCTGTTTTACGATGATTCCTGGCCAAGGCTGATATTCCCATCAATAATGAGTTAGATGACAACAGAGACGATAATTCCTGGCCACTCCAAGATCACGACCAGCGTACGTATATATGTTGCTATTTTTGTCCGGCACGATTTAATTTAGATGAGAGGTTAATAACTGATCCTAGTGTGGACGATGGTAAGGATCTCTGCTTGTTGAGCTATTGCAACAAAAGAATACAATTATAATAGATAGATTATAGTAGGTATCACCTATCAAACATAAATTTCATATTTTCCTTCGTTGCATAAGTAATTGTTTCTTAATTACAAACATCGATGAGTATTGAAATTGGGAGTTCATTGGTGGAAATACAATATGACCAATCAATAAACTATCAAATTACATGTTCTGCTTATTTTTATTAGACAGTGACAATGGGCATTTTCCAGAAAAGATCTCAAAGTTGAAAATGTTGAGGTGCAACTTGTAAGGCCTGGGAAGTGCCATTTCAAGCACCAGACTTGTAGTGAGAGTACATTGACCCGACTACGAGTACGAGTACATCACTATGAGTACGAGTACGAGTACAAAACCCATGAGTACGAGTATGAGTACGAGTACACAGTTTTTCCGAAAGCTGAGTACGAGTACGAGTACAGAGCTCATGAGTACGAGTACGAACACACGAGTAGTTACACAAAAACTACCGAGTACAAGTTCTTCGGCCATCCGTATGATTAATATAATGATATATCTAAGACTATAGGTTTAGGCTCAATGGCTCAATGGCTCAAACAAAGAAACCCTGCACCCATGCTGATGTGGATGAGCCCCAGCAATAACTCGCCTTCCTTCTCCACTAGTGCTCAGACGATGCCGCGTCAAGGTTGTAAGCAGCCATGTTCTGCTCGGACTGCAATGTATGTCACGTCCCCGTCTGACCGGAGTTTGGTATAAACTGTCAGGACATTCAGCTTACTTTCCTGAAGGATGGGAAAGAGGTGGTCGCAATTGCTGGCAAATACTGCAAAGCAGCCGCGCTGAATTAACCACATATGGAGACATATGTAGTACGAGTCCACAAAATTATTCGAGCATGCACTCAACTATTACTATATTAGTACCTAATACAGTGAGTAATGCTACACAGATACAGTGCCAGACTTGTAGTGTGAGTACATTGACCCGAGTTACGAGACATCACAAGAGGACGAGTCCAAAACCCATGAGTACGAGTATGAGTACGAGTACACAGTTTTCCAAAGCTGAGTACGAGTACAAGAACGAGTACAGAGCTCATGAGTACGAGTACGAGTACAAGAAAATGTAGTCGAGTACGGACTCGAGTACGAGAACAGACTCGAGTACTACAAGTCTGTCAAGCACTCTGGGGAGCATTCCTGCCAAACTTGACTTGTATTCTCAGTGCCAACCTCTGGTGATTGTGATCCGCTCAGTTAGTAGGCATGTAGCCATAAACTGTCCCATCTTCTACTTCTACAATCTGGTCACTGCAACCCCAATGAAAAATCATGGATGCGGGTCTGGGCTGTATGTCTGATTCTTTTTTTTTTCTCCTCCTTGGCAGTGGCGTAGCCAATTGGGACAGGGGAATAGCTTTTCCCATGGCCAAGATTCTTTAGAAATGATTTTGAAAATTATATATCAGCGAAAAAATAACGCATGATAAATAACATATCAAAATATTTATGGATGTATTGTCTTCATGGAAAGTGTTTATTGTGTAGACAGCGACTGCAAGTCAAATAGCAATGAGGTGCTCCAAACTTTGATAAACCTACGAAATTAAGGAAGAGACTCGGCGATTATTGTATTGTGATCAATCGATCTGCACCTTGTGGCAGCAAAAAATAGCAGATTGACCCTGGACTTGTTCAAAATGCAAAAAATATTTTCAAAACGAGGTTGGTGTTTAGGTGTGCTACATTGCACCAGATTGCATCTAAGGCCATTGAAAATGCTAAAAAAAATCTGTGCGCTCGCGCCAACTGAAGGGGGCTCTCCGCTTAGATAGCACCTTGCGACAGGCAACTTCAATGAATTGGCACCCCTTAGAAGAAGGCCTAGACACGCCCTTGGTTACCGGAGGGCTGGATGAGTTGGGGACATTATATTCTCATTCGGCGCATAGGATCAGGACCCGAGCGAGGCGGATCCGAGTCGATCGATCCCCGGGGTATTGCCAGCCCTCCTGACCGGAGCGGCCAGGGTCTAGTGATCTCAGCTCTCGCTCTTTTATTTTATTTTGCTATATCTCAAGAACGGGAAAAGATTGCCCATGACATTCCGACAGTTTCGCGATCAGTCACGCGAATTAGTCATATGGGACGAACTTACAAAATACTGGACTGTGGAACACAGATTAATCATGTTTCGGGCCCGTTTATAGGAGAGGGAGTATAGGTCTCTCTCGAATCGCTTCCCTTGTGGCGGAGGAAGCCTAATATCCATGGGCAGCAGGGGTTCGTCTCTGAGGTACGATAGCTGCCGATAATGTTTTATATCAATGTTATTGTCACTTGATGGTGGAATGTATAACACTGATCATGACCATAACTGGTGATGCTTTATCAATGATTATATTGTGCTCGAAATTACACGTGTATTGAGATTGCTGAATTCACGCGAGTCATTGATTTTTAAAATGTGTGTGATTATGGTACAAAGGCAAACACTATAAAATCTCTGAGCCAACCTCGTTTAGAATATTCAATAGATTCAACAAGAAAGCCACAGCTTAGTGATCCTCTGGATTTCAGGGAGATATCGTTACTGTTGGACGGTCATCCTAGCTGATTGCAAAGTCCAGGGAATGGCCACAAGCACTAGTTGAACATGCATACGGATGTCCAAATCCTGGCCAAGAAGCGATCGTGTGTGCGGAAACAGGAGTATAACACGTTAAAAAGTTGGTAAGTGACAGGCCCCGGCAGTATCATGTTAACTGGAAGTCTGGTGTTGTATAAGCGCTTTACTAAAAAAAAATGCCACCAACGTGGCGATTGCGCAGTAGGAATCCCCCCCCCCCCCCCCTCCTCCGAACAGAAAAAAAAATCAACACGGAACAAGTTCCTGTAGTAAAAGGAGTCTTTTAATTCCTGTACAATGAAAGGTGCTCATGTAAATAGTTAGATAAGACCTTGGCTTCAAATCAGACGGACTCTAATAAAGTTGGGCAGTGTTGGGTGTGATCATGTCAAGATTAGCCTCTGTCCTCCAATGAATTTACGATGTCAGGCCTACTAATGTGTATATTTTTCTGAAAAATTCGGAGGTCTGCTTAGACGGCATCTATGGTATCCGAATGGAAAGATAATGGTTACTGGTGTTGAAATATGTAATTTGGTAAATGAACAGATTGTTCACCCAGACCGAATCCCGGAGGCCTTAGTAGTCATTCGCTTCGCTAGGCGGTGCGCCCTCATCCATTTACCGCATCCTGCTAAAAAATTGTGCGATTACGCGCTAATAAAATTGAATTCAAGTTAGGTCCTGAAATGTTGTAGCTGCTCCCCAGCTCAATGAACGACGTTCACTAGTGGAGGCTGTACATTGAACGCTTGTATGGGACACCACCGCAATAGAACTAGTACATATAATAGCCAACATAATACTTTGCGGCGAGCTATGAACAGCCGCTACATTATCAACATGAAGAGGTATAGATTTCAACCTTACCGTGCTAACATCTCTGATGCACTATTTCATCTAATGTTGGAATCAGTTAGCCAACCGAGGCAAATAGGCTATGTTATTCAGGCTTAAGAGAAGTCCATAAGGCGTAAACATGAGGACACAGCAGTTGACAGTTACCGCTGCATTACGTATATACTTCAATTAAGCAACGGTATTGGAACCGCGCAACGACCTGACGACAGCTTCGTCAATATTGACACAATCGCTCTACGGGAACAGTTATAGTCGGTACACCTGCACAGCCATAAACGACACGGAAGTAGGTTCTCTGCAGCCCATGCTATGATATGCAGTCATGCAGGTACAACCCTCAGAAAGTGAACGAGCTATTCCTGTGGAAGGCCAACGCCATACCTACTTCGTCAAGCCTGGTTAGGGGCAGAGCAGCGCAAACTTGGCGAGGGAAGTCATACTCCTCCTCGTCTCGAGATATCCGCCCCCGTCGGGAATAAACAGAGGATCTTTCGGGTGATTGTGACTATTGATTCTTGAAGTTTAGGGGGAATTGTCGCTTGCAAGTACCTGCGTCGAGGATTATTGACTCCAGCGTCGTTGGGAGACTGGTGTCCGTCGGAGAGAAGTTAACACATGTCCCTTCATATGGGTAGTCGAACACCGCACCCTCCGTCACCTTCGCGCTTCCACAGATAGCCACCGTGTTTGTTTTTGCCATGTTTGATGCAGGTTGGCATGCACAGAGACCTAAATGTTCCCAAGCGACACGTACGTAGCAGGACACACCAACGCATACAAGCTACATGTCATATGTATCGGTCTTTGTGAACAATAGAATTGACCAATTATGAGCTGCTCCGATGCCAAAAAGGTCTAGGTTAAATACAGCTATTCTAGGGAGTTGGGCGATGGGGAGCGGTGAAAGGGGGTGACGAAGGATGATCAGTCACAACATTTTTCCACCAGTCACACGATATTAACAAATGAATATTATCATTATTGCGAATGTTTCGTTCAAGGTGGTATGACACCTGAAACGTCTACCAAAGAAGACCTAGGTGGACAGTTACACGTAGTTGCCTGGACTACAAATGTCGGTTCACAAACGTTTCACCAGTCACAGGCAACATGGTCAATCTATAAGCCACCCAATGTGGGAGAAGAAACATCCTTGGAATGATTCAACGCAAATTAATTGGAGACGATAGTCCAATGGCAAGGGGTGCAATTCACATCATCTACTCATCCCTTTATATTGTCTTTTTCATATACGAACCTGTTATCTAATTGATATGATAAAGATGATGAAGCACCATGATAAATCAAGATTGACTGAACCATACAACTTTTCTCCTGCTGATGTCTTACTTTTGTGACACTACTTACACTAATGCGTTGATGAGTCGCTAACTATACCTCATCGGTTTGCAGAACAGGGTAAAACTATACCCAATACAATTCAGCAATTCACCTCGGTCTCGGTCTCAACTTCAGCGATGGGGTGCCCGCAAGGGCGTAGGAACCGGGGGGGGGGGGGGCTGGGGGCGCCAGCCCCCCCAGTGAAAAATGTGGGGGGCGAAGGGCCTTTCCGCCCCCCCCTCGCCAGGCCCGAAAACCCCTTTTTGATTTTCAAATAGCATTTGTCATTCATGCTTCTCCCACTTCCCTCATTTTCATCAGATTGCTTGAATTTCCTGCTGATAGTCCAATTTTCGAATCGATATCCACGAAATGGGCAAAATTTCGCGCGCTTCGCGCGCAATGGTGAACATTATATCGTTGCCTGTATTGTTAAAGTATGATATTCGAGCTATTTTTTCTCTAGACTAGTAATACCGGTGACTGCATATTTTACAAATAGTGTCCTGGATAATCTGCTGAAGGCGTGACATAGGAAAGGAGACGCCCGCCCCTTCCCAGCTCTCCATTTCAGAGCAAAACAGTTTACCACGCATGGTCCAAAATGAGACAGCCGAAATAGATATGAAAAAAACGAGAGAGAGAGAGAGAGTTTAGGCAGAAATCGATCAAATTTTTAAATTCCGGTGAAGGTGAGGCAATCGTAGTTTTTTAAATAAAAATATCACTGAATTGAGCAAAGGTTTTGGCGCGCGAAGCGTATTTCATGTACCCGTCACCCGTAAACTGCAATGAAATTCGAGCGCCTTTATGATATTCGGGCAATCTTCTTTTTTCAAAGATTTGCGTCGAAAGAAACGGAACGTGGTTAAGAATCTATATATACCCTGGGTCATCCAGAATGCACTAACTGGGTGCCTTGATGCGGGTTCCTGAAAAGTGTGATTTTGACCAGTTCCAAAGAAAGGCACTTACTGCACTTAGTGCTCAGCACATTTTGGCAGAGAAAAACACAAGATTCAGCATCAAATTCATCTAAAGCCCCGGACAATGTAACCTTTTTCAAAGTGGGGAAAGGTGGGATTTGGCAGTCCCCAACATATCAGATTTAGGCAAACTCCCGAAATGGAACTTACTGCGCCAGGTGATCAGTTCAGTTTGGCAGAAAAAGATCACAAATCCAAGTAGCAAGTGCAATCGCATGATCTACGGACATGTGAAAATGCCAAAATTATTTTTGGACGAAGTTTGTGTTTTGGAGTGACATAATGCACCAAAATTGCACTCTAAGGCCACTTGAATATGTAAAAACTCTCCAAAGTTAGGAAAGGCGGGATTTGGCGGTCCCTTAAAGGTGAGATTCAGACCAACTCCAAGAAGGTCCTTCACCCCTCGCTTTGGCAGAAAAAACTAAGATTCAGAGCAGCAAGTCCCATCTAAGGACATGTGAAAATGCACAATCATTTCTCGAACGAAGTGAGTGTTTTGGAGTGCTATATTGCACAAATTGCATCTGAGGCCACCAGAAAATGCAAAATCTTCCCAAAGTGGGGGTGGACTTCGGTAGTCCCCTGAAAGTGAGGTTTAGACAACCCCAAAGACGGGAACTCACTGCTCTCGATTTGGCAGAAAAAATCGCAAGATTCAGAGCAGCGAATCGCTTCTAAAAACATTCAAAAATGCAAAATTAATTTGGAAAGAAGCGAGTGCTTCGGGGTCCTATATTGCACCAAACTGCATCTAAGGCCACCTGAAAATGCAAAAATTCCCAAAGTGGGATAGGGGAACTTCGGCGGTTCCCTGAAAGGTGAGAATTAGACCAACTCCCAAAGAAGGGAACCCACTTAGCCCTTGATTTGTCTGCAAACATCACAAGACTTGAAGCAGCAATCGCATCTAAAGGCATGCGAAAATTCACAATTAATTTCCTGGAAAGAAGTGTGTTTCGGAGTCCTATATTGCACCAAATTGCATCTGAGGCCACCAGAAAATGCAAAATCTTCCCAAAGTGGGGTAGGGGAACTTCGGCGGTTCCCTGAAAGGTGAGTATTAGACCAACTCCCAAAGAGGACGATTCACTGCCCTCGATTCGGCAGCAAACATCACAAGTTTCAAAGCAGCAAACCGCATCTAACGACATGTGAGAATGCACAATTTAGTTTAGGGAAAGAATCGTGTTTCGGAGTCCTATATTGCACCAAATTGCATCTGAGGCCACCAGAAAATGCAAAATCTTCCCAAAGTGGGGTAGGGGAACTTCGGCGGTTCCCTGAAAGGTGAGAATTAGACCAACTCCCAAAGAAGGGAACTCACTGCTCTCGATTTGGCAGAAAAAACTAAGATTCAGAGCAGCAAGTCCCATCTAAGGACATGTGAAATTGCAAAAATATTTCTGGAAGGAAGCAAGTGGTTTGGAGTGCTATAATGCACCAAATTGCATCCAAGGTCATCTGAAAATGCAAAAATTCCTCTAAGGGGAGGGGGACCACCCCCTCCCCATTTTTTATATTTAGTAGACCCCTACCCCAGATCCGGTCATTCAACTCCAGCCCCCCCCCCCTCCAACAAATTTCCTCCACTTCCACTGGTGCCGTTAAGTGGAACTAGATTTTTTCCAGAGTATACACTTTTTTATAACATCTATTCGATAAGAAAATTAGAGCACCAATGGTGCTGTAGCTCAAACTGCACAAATGTACCAAAGACGAATGTACAATGTTGTGGTAATGTCAAGATCAAGGAGGCGAGGAGGCAGTTTCAAACTATGCGCTATTTGGGCCTCTTTACGATTTTTGATCATGCATGGCCCAAAGATGTCTTAGCCTTCAATCAATATTGATGGGCCACGTGACCTGGGGTCCTTAATCCCTGGGCACCCTGAGGGTATGGCTCGTAGATCATCATTATGACTGAACATACAGCAATTTACAACAGAATTTGGTGGAGATACAAGATTTTGCAGTATTTCTATATTGGGCTCTAGGGCCCAAACTGGACCCAAGATTCCCAAACACCCTGATGGCCTTCTGCCCAGGACCATTCCATGTACTTTGAAGAGACATCAATTACTCTTGTTGGAGGAGATGCATTTCAAGTACCATTGTGTGAAATTTCATAAAAAGAGCCGAAGGGCCCAAATGGGAACTTTAATGGCATTTGACCTTGAACCTTCACAAAGTCAAACATGTCCCATGGGTCAATGAACATTGTGTCCGAGTTAGGTCAACATTCATGCAGAATGACTGTTTGGGGAGCCAAAAAACGCAATTGTTGACACATTGAATAGATAGAGTATGATAAACAGGAAGGAATGCCGAATTTGTAGGTAGACATAATAACCCCATAGGTGGCTATCTAGAGAGGCCTGGGACCTTTCACTTTCTGCTTGCTATCTTACGCATGATGAATATATTCAGCAACCAATATGCCCAGAACCTCCTGGAATTTGTAAGCTATAACATCGAGGCAAGTTTAATAAAGAAATAGCTATTATAATAAAATAACCACAGTTCAAGATCACCTGATTTCAACTCTAGGAAAAGCATTTGGCATAGGCCTATTCGCATGAAATGTCCCCAAATGACCTGAACTGCACCTGTGTCACTGTGCTTCAACTACGCATGGTCCAGAGGTCATGACAAATATTCAGGAATGTACAATAATTATACATACTGAAATACGTTATGAATGAAGTTGACTGTTCCGATTCTGAACGTGAGGCCTATAATATGCGAGAATACCACTAACTTTACTAGGCCTTAGTGAAGCTCCAATGCTACTACGCATCTTTGAACATCAGGACAAATATCGGGAACTGTAAAGAGTAATACTGGCACAACGGGGTAACAGTCGGTCACCTGTCACATGATTTATGTTGTTTAATATGAAGTATGATACTGAGCGACTTATGGGTTTACAGTATGATAGTAGGCCTAATATACTTACTATGTTGTCCCACCTCACAAGAGTAGGAACGAGACACAACCTGACTTCCTAACAAGAATTTTCCATCTTGAAAGTAAGTGAACCTTCAGACTCATTTCTTCCTCCCTGAAGGGTGCCCATATTCAGCGATGCATTCAATAATTTATATTTCTAATTTGGACAGATCGATGTCTAAACCCTACTGTACTTCATCAGTGTAGTGGGAAACAATAGTGTGCAGGTGCCTATAGCTAGCTAGCTGTAGCCTGTTAATACACTTATTGCAGTACAGTGAGTGAGAGCTGGGTTGGGTTAGGATCCAGTAGGTGGAATTCCTATTTCCAGTGAGATAAGGTTGGTAGTGTTCCCAGCCACTTCTAAAATAGAACTAACAGCAAATGTATCTGAGAACTATATGAATCACAGCAATTCTCTCAAAAATTGCATTTCAGCCCCACTGGGCTCCAGGGGTCCTAATGAAGGTCCTAATGGGCCCAAGGCCAATGGCCAAAAATGGCCCAAGCCCCCAGAACCCGGCACCCCCTCTACCTAATGTCCATTACATGCAACTTTGAAAAAAATAAATTGAAGCTTGTGGGAAGAGATGCCTTTCAAGTACCATTGTGTGAAATTTTCTAAAGGGGCCCTGGCCCAATGGGACCTTGGATCAAAAAAATCCTGAACACCCCGAATAGCTGAACGGCTGTTAGACCATCAATATTACTAAACCACAGCACTGTGCACCGAAATTTGTAGGAGGAGTAGCGTTTTGCAGTTTTCCACTTATTGACCCATTGTGCCCCTTTAGAGTATGTGGGGCAATATGAGACACTTAAGGAACTTGACCATGAATAGCTCTATGGAACATTGCTAAAATCTTCTGGCACTTATTAAGGAATGAGGGAACACAACGTGATATAAAACATAGGAGTGACTTAAACATATGGGCTTGTCCATTTTTGTTATGGGGGGTAAAATGATACACAATAAATACAATATATTAGGCTAAGCCTAAGCTAGCCAACTGTAAGTGTAAACACACTGTCGCGTATTGCCCCACTGTGTGCCTTTGTGATTGTCATTATGCTGCTCACAGTAGAGACTCACGACATTCCATTACACTCCATTACATAGCATGTATTGTGGGCACCCTATACTCATACTTCATCCCTCGAAAACGTTCACCAAAATTAATCCTTATCCCCAAATTTTCAATTTTTAACGAACCAATATTACAACTTTCCGTTCAGGAATGCACTCTTGTCAAGGTTTTCATGATTTACGGACGATTTGGAAGATGATTAAACCTTATCTGATGGCGATAATCAACATATTCGTAGCAAAGGGATGTATGAAGATATTGCGCAAGACTAAATTACTGTTAAATATAGCTCACCAGTGGTTTCGTTTCAACGGGAAAAAAATGCCAAGTCCAGCCAGCCTGCCTGCCTGCCAGGCTGCCTGCCTGCCTGCCAGGCTTCCTGCCTGCCTGCCTGCCTGCCTGCCAGGCTGCCTGCCTGCCTGCCTGCCTGCCTGCCTGCCTGCCAGGCAGTGGGCGGGCGGGCGGGCGACGGGCGGTCTGGAACGGACGGACGGACGACGGACGGACGGACGGACGGACAGATAGATAGATAGATAGATAGATAGATAGATAGATAGATAGATAGATAGATAGAATGACATGGGCATCATAGCTCAACCAGCATAGCTGGTTTGAGCTAAAAAATAATTTTGAATAGTTAACTAATTCGAAAAGATAAATGAAAAGTTTCAGGGCCCACTCTGTGGACTGGCTATTCTAATTTTTCAAAACATTTTAAATGGCTTGGAAGGACACCCACCCCCTCCACCCCTCCCCTCAGAATGGTAACCAACCGACGAGGTTCTAGCTAGAGCCTTACCTGTGAAATCACCGCCAAAATGAAACAGTCAGACGGCGCCACCATGGTCTACATTAGGGTCTATGTGATCATATCCGGATGCACAAGATTCGGGCAAATCGGAGTAGGAAAAAAAGGAACTTGAATGTTCAATATTTCCAACAATCCTCCAAATACTGGAAGGCACATTTTGTCCAATCTGTCCCCACACACAATATACAGAAATCTGATACCGACCAAAGTGACCACAAATTATAAGAGTCTATTTTCAACCACAAGTTGCGGTAAATATAGATGGAATTTCTCGTGGAAAACTTGTTATTCTGACTGATTTCAAACTTGAGTCTTGAATATGACGGAAGAGAATTGTAAGTCTTGGCAAATTAGCTTTCTCGACGATCGCCTGTAGGCTACCTTTGAAAAAATCCAACTTATAATTGGATTTTTCATTCACTGAAGTTGGCACTACTTTAAATTCTAATTACCAACAGCGTGTCGGCCGTGCGTAATGCGAATCTTCGCAAAAATTTCCAAAACGACGAAAAACAAACAAAAACGGTTATGCTACGGATTTTAGAATTTCCTTTTAAAACTTCAAGTAAAAGGACATCTTTTTTTAAAGAGTACGAATTTTCCTAGATTTAGGTTAATTAATACATATCTGCCTTTCAAAAAATTCCAATCGAAACTCCGGCACAATTGAATTATGAGAGCCAACGCGCCGCGCGGATGCGTCCATTTTTGTAGAAATTAAGCCGAACAACGACCCCAGATATTTTTGTTTCGTTCATCATGTTTCAAATTGTGGCCATTGAAACTGGACACACCAATGGTGCTGTAGCTCCCACCGCACAAATGAATTAAGACGAATGTAAATTCTTGATAGCATTTCGAGATAATGAGGCCAGGCCGCAGTTTCAAGTAATTCAAGCCTATTGTTCCCGTTCCCCCTTAACCCCCTTTCATCAACCCTTGATCTCATATGGCCAAAGATGTCTTTAGTAGTCAATAAACATCACGAATAACCAATTGAGAGAGAAGAAGGCAATTTCACACAGTGGCCTTTGTTGCACTTATTGACCTTTGACCTTCACATAGTCAAGATGTCCTAAAAGTCAACTAAACATTTGGTTCAAGTTTCAGCCAACATTCATCAAAAAATTATTATGTTTTTGCTTCTTTTCATCAGATGTTACTGTTTTATTTTAATAAGCAGCAATTAACGTGAATACAGTGCCAACAAGCTTAGAAGAACACCCTCCCCCATAGGAACATAGCAGCATAGCTGGTTTGAGGGGGCAAAGGGCCCGACTGGGCCCCTGGGCCCGAATTCCTGAACCCCGGCCATTGGCCTTCGACCTAAGGACTATAGTCAGTGTCGGGGACTTTGAAGAAAATAAATTGGAGCGTGTGGGAGGAGATTCATTTCAAAGTACTACTGTGTGAACTTTCTGAAATGGGCCCCTCGGAGTACATTGGGCCCAACATTCCTGACCAACCCGAAAGTAGCGGCTATTAGAACCTAATTTAACTGAATGTCAGCCTGTGCAACCAAAATTTGTAGGAGAATACGTTTTGTCAGTTTTCCTTCCACTTATTGGCCTCGTTCCTCTGCTTAATGCATTCGACTGATAAATGCTCACCGCAACATAGCTGTTTGAGCTAAAAAAAATAACATGTCTACTTAGATGGATGAGTCCGAAATATGGGAACTATGTCTGGGTATGGAGCCTGAGCAACACTTCCGAAAACTTCCGACTGATCGCTGAAAACGTTCCAACTATACCAATATTGGGGGTTGAGACCCGCGCCCCCTCCCCTCATAACTAACCGCCCCTAGCAACAACCTGTCCCAGGATGGAATAACTATCTCTCCTCGATTGATTAAAAAAAACAACTTATCCATGTAGGGCCTTTGGAATGCATTGCTTTTCTTCAAACACGTTTGCACAACTAAATGAAGAGCCATGCACATCCCTCTTCCAACACTGTGTTGAACCACTCGGTAACAGTATCCTAAAAGATGATTCTGCAGCTTGGCTGACTCTGAGAGTTTCAAATTTATTCGACTCGATATATATATAGGCCTATTTTACCTCCCTAGCCCATAATCGTCGTTTATACTGATATACCGGTTTCGTTTCCTTCCCCTCCTATGCCCGTCACCATTATTTCATGTCTGGTTCCGGTTGGCGGTCCTCCGTAGGTTTAATGGTGTCACTACTCTTTATCGGAAGACACTAGGAGGGGGTAACAGGGTATAAGCCAAGGGTAGGCAGTTGGTGCTGTATATTGTAATGTCTACTGTAATGGCCTCCAATATCAACTGCCAAAAAGACGACATGGCTTGGTCTTCTGCAGGTGAAGGATTCACACAGTCCAACCACATTCAATCCTACTACTTCCACCTCATCAGTATTTCATTCTTAGTACCATAATGCAAAGAGCAACAGGCCGCGTTAATCTCCTCGCCCGGAGGGGCCAAACTGGCTCAATATTTGTTAGTTTTCTCTTCCTTCCCCAAAACCATGCATAAAACTCATCCCATTCCCGCAAATTCACTTTGTTAACCCAACCCGGTGCGCTCAATGGGAAACTTGCAAACTGCTAGTTCAATGGGAACCATCGTCTCCTTGCACTATAGATCTACTTTACCATTCTCTACTATTACCACTCTTAATACAGCGCAGTTGACCTGATTTTTTTTTTTTCTGAAATACCCTGTATGGGCTCAATTAGCTTGTGTTCATAAGATGGATGGTATTCACAGGCTCTCCCCTCACACCTATCCTGGAAAACACCTACAGTCGCTCGCCAAAAACCTGGGACAAATCCCCGCTCCCCCGATCCATGTTGATGTCATCATGCTACACGATCACCAAAATTGATTGCGGGGGAAGGGGGTTATTGATTTGTCGGGAGGGGATGTTCAGCACCAAAATAAAACTGAGCGTACAGTTTTGCACGTTTTGTCCAACCTTTTTTGGCAGGATTGTCCGAGGCCCTGTACAAAAATATTCATTCCACACGCTTGATAGTTCGTTCAGTGGTATTAAGTTGTCTTGATTGAATGCTGCTGGCGCCTTTTTAGAGGAATGTGCGACAATTTGATCCAAAGGTGTTTAATTCGGGGAGTAGCTTTAGAATTCTGAAGCAGTCGCGAGTATCCCTGAAAAGCCTTATCGGAGGCGACGCCACCGATAAGGGGGGAGGGGTCCCATAATTTTTTTTTACGACTCCTTTGGTGAAGAAAACAAAATATTCCCAGTAAAAACTCACCTCCAATTCCTCTGAATCCACGTTCGAGCGTGTTTGGTTCTTGTAGTTAGGTGGGGTTCTACTTCTGTCTGCCCCCTCCCCTATGTTTCGAACGCGTTCACCCCAGCTTCTGAACCGCCTGCCTTATTGACCATGGGAAGACTCTCTGTCGCGGTAATTTAAATCACACCAATGTCCAAACATTACCTGTTTCGCATTATCCGGCAATGTATTCCTTTATCATTATATATATTACGGTCGCAGAACCTGCTATGTTTAGCCTCCTCCTGGTAGTCGGTGGAGCCTTAACGGTCAGCCACGGCAGAACACCTTATTTTAATGGAGGTGAGGAGACGGTGCGCCATAAAAATAAGACAGCAATTCAGGGATTGATCATCTCTTTCTTGTAATTGGCCCACTGATTGAAGATGGGGATAATAGAATTATCATTTCGAGAACGTATCTGCTAAGTGGTAGACTTATTTTATTCAATCCGACCAAGTTGAAATGCTCAAAGTATTCCATTTCAGCTGGAAAAAACGAGCAAATTGACGTTGCTAACCGTGCGGCTTAGCGCGACAATTCGCCATTAGAACGACATCGGACATCCTCGCATTATTCATGATTGTGCCAGCAGTAACGAACACGACAAGTGACAATTATGTAATTTCATACCTCATGACCATAATGAAGCTCAGCCCACACCACTCAATATACTTAAAGAACGAGCGCCCCCCCCCCCCCCCCACGCCCAAGTTAAAAAAGAACCAGATTCCACTGACAACCTGTCGCTAAACGAGTAACAGTCGCTGTCCCTTCGTAGTAGTACAGGGCTCAGACAATCATGGACAAAATAGATGGGACAAACCCCGCTCCTCCTCCCGCAATGTTGATGTCACATGCTACACAACGATTACCAACATTGATTGCGGGGGTTGGGGGCTCTTGATTTGCGGGAGGGGAATGTTCAGAACCAAATACCAATCGAGCGTAAGTTTTGCAATGTTTTGTCCAAACCTTTGTGCGAGGCGGATTGTAGCTATATCCATCCGCCTCTTCCGGGCAAGCGACACGACTGGGCCTGTGATCAAGGCACAACACCCTCCCCCCCCCCAACCCACCCTCCTCCTCTCTCGATGGCTTCCTTGTTGCGTATCTACAGTAACCTACAGTAGGGAGGCGAATTAGCTCAGTTGGTAGACTCCGACTGCAAAACCATTGATTGCGCGTTAGGCGCCCAAATGGAAAGCCCGAGGATTTTTGCGCAGTACTGTTGGTCAAGGCCGTCGACTGAACGTTAACTCGCCATCCATGTGAGAGGGGACATTGTGAGGGACTTGTTGAAGAGTATGTGAGCGCTCTGTCGTGGATGCCCTATTGGAAGTCCACCGGGGGGACACGTGAAGTCAGTACTGAAATGGTGCATCGGGAACAGGCAGCAGAAACAAAGCAAAGGGCACGCAGAAAATCAAACCCCAAAGTTTAATACTAAAATTATGCAACTTGTTAATAGATAGCCTGAAAAAGAGCTTTTCACATAGAAATAAATGAGAATTTCTTTAAATCATTCTACCAGTTTCAAGGAGTTTTAATACCCCTATAATTATTTGTTGCCGGTTCCAAAGTAATTGCTTTACACTGGACTTGCATCACGGGAATAATCATAGCGGATTGTGCTCATTGTCGCTCTCCAATCAGCTGAGATTCACTCCACCTGTATCAACAGAAAGTAACCCCCAGGAAAACTAGCATTGTCACCTGAACATTGTATATTACGGCTGGATCCCACATGCCACAGCTTAACCAGCGATTCAACCAGGCTGAAACATCCCTTCCATGATTGGGCATAGAAGGTATTGACTCACAAAATTGTTCCATCAACAACAAATTAGACAAATCAGACATGTTCAAATTTGGGTCACTGAAGTACTGAAGGATCACCTTCACAATGTGTATTTCAGCTAAAAGTTCACATCATGCTGAAACACTCAAGTGGGAGAGGGGGGGGTTGGTTGAAGTAACTTGTTAAGCACTTGCATCTGGATACACATGCTGGAGACACCATGTTGATGAACTGGATTAGATTTGGTGCAAAAAATCCAGGAATCAAGCACTTTACTGGAACTGGAGGAGCGGTAGATATGCAGGATGTGACAGCACAAACACCAAGAGTGAAGACCAAGACTCTCACCACCATCCCAATTGTGCAAATCCATGTCTATCTTATAGTCATTTCTTCGGCTCTACACTATTGTGGCGTAGACATTTAAGAAAATACACCCAAGTAGGAAATAGAGCAACGATGCCATTGGTTATCCTCACCCATGATCGAAAAGTAATATTAATACTTGAAGGTCAGGCCAAGTCACCACCAAGATGGGACTGATATTACAGGGTTCCTGCAGATTCTGGCTAATCAATTTCATGACTTTTCCAAGACCAAATAAAGGATTTCTATGACCTTCTCTATGCACATACGCCACAGAATTCTCAACTAAAATCCAACAAAGAAGCGAAGAACATTCAGCAAACAGCGGTGAGAAAGTGACATCATCCATGAAATTTCTACGACGTTCCATGACTCAACAACTTCCACTGAATTAAAAATTATCCGGTCTTACAGGGTTTACAATGACTGCGGGAACCCTGTATTAGTTGAGCTGGATGGAATCGGATTTCTGCTTGATCTCAGCAACCACCCTTCACACATGAGTAGGCCATCCTCTAGTAATGCTTGCTCTCAGCCACACACCTTCACCATGAGTAGGCCATCCATCTAGTACCTGCTTGACTCTCGCCCTCCCACCCTTCAACACATGAGTAGGACAATCATCTCGTACTTCTTGATTCATGCCACCCACCTTCACCCTGAGTAGGCATCCCTCTAGTACTGCTTGATCTCAGCCTCCCACCCTTCACCATAGTAGGACAGCCCCTTCCTTTTTCTGAGCTGATGACTCTGCAGTTTAGGATATCACATCAGAGGTGTTTGTACCCAAATTTTCTCAAAATTGTTGGAGAGGCCTTTGTCTCATGACTAAGAATGGGTATACATTGAGGTTAGGGAAAAGCAAGGACATGCTCCCAAGTAGAAATTCTGTCCCAACAAATCCTCACAATGGCGGTGCTGCTAGAGGGAGGTGAACCCCCCCTCCCCTTTTTAGGACATACCTGGGTATCAATAGAATAGACATACGAACGAGGCTTGCAGTTATGGAACTCATCTCAGGAGGGTAAGAGAGATTGTACGTCTGCATACTATGATACAACAGAAGAAGAGGAACCACGCTATTGAATAGCCCGCAGTGGAATTGCCTTAGGGTACACTAGCAGTAGTATGAACACCAAGTACTCACTGGAGCAACCACAATGCTGAGGTGTCTGAGACGACACATGCCTGCTAGAATTAACTAGTAACAAGAAGGCTGTCATCAAGTTTGAGAGTATAGTTTTATCCAATTTAGCTATGAAGTCATTCCAGACTGCATTCCAAACGATGCCAGTGTGAGTTGAATGTTTTTGGATCCGCAGCAATGGTTATCTGCTGCACAATCATGTTCTGGGATCCTCATCTGTATAGGTTACAACATCGGCTCTGATCTTGATAAGTTTCTAGATCTCTGTCAGACATCGTGACCCGCACCTTCAAAATCATGATTGGCATGATTTGCGATAAGCCGAGCAAACGCAGTTAAGTTAGTTGATGACTGTCTTTACACAGGGTCTTCAAGAACAAACATCGAGGAAAGACATTGTTTTGGAAGAATCCCGGCCCCGTATTTCTCTGCTCGGTGACAGTTGGGCAGAGTTACACTCCCCAGCACAATTTGGCTGCATTAACTGATGAAACCTGAGGAAATAAAAAACGAGAAAAAGATAAAAGTGTAGTGGGAATAATGGAGAGGAGTGGCGAATGATCTTTGCATTGATCACTCAGGCATTTGTTAAATTTGTGAAAAGGGCTTTACCATCGATAGGGAGGGGGGGGGGGGTCTAATAGGTATCTTATCTCTTGATGGTCCCCCATTATTGCATAGATTTGTACTTCTTGATATTTATTTATAATAGTAAAAAAGTTATGCCACCACTAGCTATGCGGAACACAAACTAGGATGAACATGCCCTGAACAGCCGATGGAGCTTTGGCGGCATGATGGCATGATTTGCATGTGTGTGGACCGACCTCTGAGCTTGAAGATTATGACGAATCTGGGAGCTAGTAGGTGGGCTGCACATGTTAGAGGTTAAAGTTGAGACACTCTGCACAACAAATGACAGAAATCGAAGTATACAAACAATGGCTGCCTGTTTTTTTCACAAACAACCAATGTTGACAGCCTGAAATCCTCAAGGCAACTTTTTCACATATGTTAAATGGACACACTAGGGGGAAAAATGTGAGGCTGAAATAATGTATTAAAAAAGAATACTCCGAAACGAGAATTTCCAGTATTTACTACTCCTTCAAAAAAGATGTAGTTTTGTTGCTCTTTGGGTAGTTGTGAATGACTGTCAGGAGTGCAATAGGCAACCCTCCCTTAAAAATGCGATGGGTACATACCTTTATCAGCGAAGACCACTTAAGCACATGTCCAGTCCATACATGGCCCTGGACCCCTTGAAGTCACAGATTCCCATGGGAGGGGCTTTGGTCGTCCGCTGCCTGGAAGAATTCAACGATCACTTTGTATTCCTTCGCACTCCTCCCACTTTGTAGTCGGGGTACTGTGTCTCCATCCCAATTACAAACTAAACTCTCCTTGCCAAAGGACCAGGGCGAAATATTCGTAGCAATGCAGGTTACAACTGACGGCATAGACTGGGTAATATGTCAGGCCAGAATGTGTATGCTCAAAGAGATTTTTCTGTATTGGTAATTAGTGAAACATTCACTCACAACACTAAGCGTTCGTTCGCAACCATGGAACTGTGGGAGAGGCTTGGAGAGGACAAATTCACTGGGTGATGGTGTTGAAGTAAAAGCGACGCAAGATCAACCATTGTTAGAAGCATATAAACCTGTCACATCTGTGGTGTGTGCACTAATACTACTAGTGTCCCAAATCTTTATATCACAGGAAAAAATGCTCCAGTGATGTGCAGCATTGGTTGTCGTAAATTAGAACAAACTGGGCGTGATTGTGGGCGTGATTGTGCTCATTTTAATCCTGTTTCTGGTAATTAGCACTGAACACAGCCCATTACTCCGTCTCTCACCCTCCGTCCAAGGAGTAATGCATTGGCATGCTTGAAGGTTGTGAATGTTACAATGACGAGCTCTAACAATAAATTACATAAATAAGCTAATTACCCAACTGAATTAATGACTTTGCTGCCCAAAATCTAATCAGATCGTGTACACCAAACCCCGGTGGCTACACACAAAATTTCTTCAAGATCGGCCTCCACGGATTGTGAGGAATCCTGCTAACAGAAAAGTGCGACTACACACAAACACACCCCACACGCGCACACACACCACACACCCACTCATGTGACCACTAGTCCTCTTCCTGAATTTCATTCGATCAAGACAAACATCACCCAGAGTGGCACACAGAGTGGCAGCTACCTTTACTTCATTGAGAAGAGGAATTGATAATCTTCCATTTTATGCTAATTTGATGGACTGTAGATGAAATATGTGAAGTCCCCCCTACAAAACAACAAATAGAAAAACAGGAAAACAGGAAAAGAAAACATGACACAATCATCAGTAACAGCTCTTAGTATTATGTGGCTGCTTGCAAACTTCGAAGTTCATTCTTCCTCAATTCCGGGGAGAAAAGTGGGAAGAAACAGAAACCAGAAAGGAAGGGTTCGTGATTCTGGGACACTAAAATCAAAAGTACTTGTGAACTCAGAGGTGAGCACAGGTTGCGTTTGGATTGAATGGGAAGGCAGGTTGGGCACGAGCCAAAAATTGGCCGCTACTCGTAGAAACTGAATATTGATATCATCTGGATGTGTTTAGATTTGCAATTTTTCTCTATCACTTAAATTGCTTCAAATCAGAGAGATCAACAGTATTAATGTCTCAGGCAGATTCAGGATACTGTGAGCTAGAAGGAAACCCCTTTCTACTTAATCCCCCCATAGATTAAAAAAAAATGTAAACATTCTCACTTTTTCCCCAAATGCCTCTGAAAAAATAACCAGTGTTCATTACTGTAATATTCATCATGTGGGAGCACATCCACTAAATTTGACTTGATCCCACCAGTCATGTTGGACTTGGCCTGATACAAATATATATATATATAGATATACAGATATCAAGATACTAAGAATCTTATCAAGTTTCCCTGGTTTCTCAAGATTGACTCGTACAAAAGAAATCAGGTTTAATGTACTCATAATGGGGAGAACACCTCAAGTTTTGTGAAACGTAAACTTTGACTTCCAGGAAGCAATGTCTGAATTTAGTTCGTGCCTTCAGGTAGCTGTGGCCCAAAAATAGCAAATTTTTTCCACATTTAAGTTTTCACTTTTTCTCACAAATTGACCCCTATGACTACAGAAATGAAAAGTGCTGATGTACTCATCTTAAAAGAAGGATCACCCATGAAGTTTGAACTGGATACAACTAGGCCCTGTGGGACTAATCTGATTAAAAGGTAACTTGCCAAATAGAATGGAAAAAATGTCCCTTTTTCCCCCAACGTGACACTTATTCACTATCCTCATGTACTCAGCCATGGGGAACATACCTACCAACTGGTCTCATCAACGTGATTGGTGGTGGGGGGAACATACATGTTTGACTTGATTTGTGGCGGAAAGCCTCAATATCATCACATACCTGGTGAAGCTTTTCATCTCCTAGTTCACATCACAGTGTAATGCTTGGCGTATCTTCAAGATGGTCATTGGAGAAAGCACTGGGAAAAAACAAGATAAGCGTCAATTGAAAACACAATTCCGTTGTTATTAATTCTTTGTGGGCAAGTCCTGCAACAAGGACAGGAGTGGAAAAGTAGAAAACTGAACCTATCTTGAGCCTG
Organism: Sclerodactyla briareus; assembly: GCA_026419785.1. Lineage (NCBI taxonomy): Eukaryota > Metazoa > Echinodermata > Holothuroidea > Dendrochirotida > Sclerodactylidae > Sclerodactyla > Sclerodactyla briareus. The sequence goes on from JAODTK010001021.1 coordinate 133,694, forward strand.
AAAGTACTGGGATACATATTGTTATTAAATGAAAGCAGCTAATATGCTCTTCAACATAAAGTTACAACACCACAACTGTATAGATGATGATTTCGAAAAACATCATTTTCAAGCAAATTTCAATTTTTTCCTTATTGTCAAAAGTGCCAGTTCCCAGGTATTATTTCAACACTTCCAACAGGGTAAATTCTCCTGTTTTTCAGTTTTGTTAGGGTAGCAAAAGATATAAAATAATGCAAAGATGCCATTTGACTTTTTTTATTTTTTATTCAGATGAATGAAAAGCAAAGTCAATGACCGGACAAAGAGTATTTGCAGTTACTATAATGTTTTCTGTGGTTTACCTCTTCCCACAGTGGAGTTGGTGCATAACCAATTTGAGCACACCAATATAAACATGAATGAGAAGTCAACCCACTACATATCTGTTATTATAGTTAGTTTTGCTGCCTTGCCGTGTTCTTGGTAGTAATGCAAACTTTTTTTTAACGTGTCAAGAGCCAGAGTGGACATCTTCCAATAATTTTCAGATTACAACGGTATCATATTAATGCTGGGTAATTACCGGACAAAAATTGGGGGGCAGAAAGAGAAGCAACCTATTTGGGAGCCACAATATTAAGAGTACAGAAGTTTGAGTTAGACTGTATTGCAAGTTATACCATGGAATGCCCATTTGGTTTAGGCCGGCAGTATCAAAGCTACAATATATTTATGGAAAATCTCATTTCTAGACAAGTGTAAGTGTCCATATAAGATTAGATTTGGTTTTTATCTGTATAAGGCAGCGCCTCTTCACACACTAGTGACTTAATCCCCTGGTCCATTTGTCACACATCGGGCAACCTGATAAGACTTGCCCGCACCACCCAGTAGGCACGTTCGCTCATGACCTAATACACACCCCTGTCAGCCAACGCAGCGGCGCCTAACTTCCGTTACCTCGCAGGTACCCCACTTTTACACGTACGTGGACAATTCGGGAGACTGGCCTTGTCTAATAGCCACTGCGGACAAGCCCTCCGGCTTCAATGGGTGTTAAAACGTGCATCTATGAGTCCGGATCTCGATCAAGCTAATCCGCCTCCTCCAAAATCTTAGTGTGTTGAGCGAAGGTAAGGAAAGGACAAATGTCAATAGAGCAAATGAAGGTAAGAATACAGTAATTGACTATGACAAAGATCCATTACCAAGTTGTTTGCCCCAAGGCACCCTTGTAACGTTTTTTGCAATTCATTCCTCCTGATCGATAGCTTCTGGCTGGATGTTAGAGAATGCTCAGTGGTCCATTTGAAATGTTGGAAGGACTCACCGCATGAGTTGGCATGCAAATCCATGGAAAAATGGATTTCATTCCACGATGTAATTTCATGTTATAATTCCCCCTGCATAAATGGATTTGAGAATGTATTTATGTTGTCAGTTTTTATATTGGGTTCCCACATCTACGGCATGTTGTGATTTGGCCTGTATGAAGAATTTCACGACGCAATTTCATGTTGTGACTATTTTGTAAACTGGATTTAGACTGTAACTCAATTTCAAATTCATTCATCATGGGTTTTTTACATCACGTTTCAATGTTGTGATTTATCTTGTACAATTTTTACCTGATGTAAATTTAATTATGGTCACACTGTATGTCATGTTTGTTAATCTTCTGGTAATGAGGTCCTGTGTTGTGATTCAATCTGTATGATGGGTTCCATGATTCCATTCATGTTGTAAGTTATTCTGAACATGAGTTTTCAAGGTCTCGCCCCATACCCTTCCCCCAGCTTTTTGGTCGACTTGCCTCATGATTTTGGGGGATACTCCCCTCTGTGACTCCTCGCAGTCATTTCCCCACTTGGTCATGAAGAATCATTCATACATGAAATATTTAATACATATTGATCCCCTGACTGTACATAGAGTGGGTCAATTGTCCCCCTGGTAGTTGTTGCATGTCAATTTCCATAGTTTGATTGTAATTGAATTTTTCGGGCATGCAGACCTGCGGGTCATAGGAATTAGGTTTTTCTTTTTTGCTTGCCAGATCCTTTGTCTGTCTTTCAAATGTTTGTATATATTTTATATATCTATGTGGGATCAATAAAATTGGAAGGGTTTCACTTTCATACATTGTAATTTATTCTGGGGATTGAACTTACACATTTGGCAAATCTTGTAAGAAGGTCTCATACCAAACACCTCCAGAGGATGCACTGATGTCACCAGAACGATGTAGCGCAGGTCAAACTTGACATCAAACCGTACAATCACGTTTATAAAGCACTGATTTGTGATGTACTGACAGGCGACTCTGCATAACGATCATTGTGGTTTCAAATAGGCCGTCACCTAGCCAGAAAACACTATTCTACACTGTTTGTTAGATATATGACTTAGTATAAATCACAGAGGGGAGCTATGTGAAATTTGAATATTGACAATTCCATAAATAGCCTGATAAGTTGTGTAAAGAAAAATGGTCCTGGACGAGTTGCTTTAAATTAGCACAGGTGAAGAGACGGACATAAAACTCCCCAACCCAATGTTGGAGTTTTCAGGATGTTGCCTTGTATTTCATTAAACTTTTTTTTTTTAACAAAACGAAGAAGACGGCTATTCACTCAGAAATTAATTAGATTATTCTTCAATATATTGATAACTAATTTTGTAGGTTTTTGGATGCCCTCTATTGTTTGTTTAGTACATGTTTACATTGACTTGGATGTCGAGGCCAAGTTTCCAGCTGAATGTGCCTTATCGGTAGTGCGCTAATCAGTTGAAACGCGGTCCCGGTTTCAGCTGTTATAATGTAAAAGAGAGAAGTACCAAAGGTCCCGTCGTATTCACATGACCATTGGCCTTTAATAGATTGGTGTGGTTGTTGACGCGCATCTTCAACACCTACTGTACAACATGCTACTGTAACAAAACAGGATAATGGCACGGAATCAGGACAAGTCAATTCTTTTCATCTCATTCAGTGCTACAGATATCCAGAGACCTAACTATGCATTCAGTTTATTACACCTCATAGGCAGTGAGTGGAAGCCTAAATTTGCACTGGAATTTGGTTGAGAGACACCTGAAGAGAGCGTTAGGAATTGGCAGGTATAACGACGGTGTAACATGTCAGGGACAACCAATGTAGAACCTGGAGTGGGGCAGGTGGGCCAAACAGCAGCGTGCATATGCGAACAGGAATCAAACCCTTTCAATTTGTAGTATAAGCCATGCAATCCTCATTGACCATGCAAAACCATTTGCCTATGCGAGAGATGCAGTAGAGATCAAATATATGAGGTTTTTAAAGAACTCAAACAACTTTCAACCCAAATGTCCTCTTTAATTCCGAAACACTCCTACCTGTTTTTTTTTTTAGCCTACGGGCGACAAAACTTGAACCAGAGTTTGGATCAATGTAAAGGAAAGAATTACCGCCATCCTTGTTGAGAGAATGTGTCTTTATCTTGATTCTTCATGTCAAGGTCAATGCATGGGAATTGTAATTGGTAAGACACACTTTGGTGTCAGAAATTGTGTAAAACAATAACTGCCCAGAATGAAACTGTCCAATCTGGCGATGGAGAGGACAAAGCAGTGGCCAGTTGGGGATGTAGTAGAACTCGCCAGAATGGGACTGATAGGCTCAATAGCAGGGGAGGGGGAGGGGTGGAGTATTTATTCCATTTTTTTATTGGTGACCTGCTTTGATCAAGATTTTGCTTCTCAGGTTTTCCATGTTTCCCATCATTCTTCCTATCTTGTTGTTAATACTTTCAAAATATCATGTTCCTTATGGATACTTCGACTGGAAAGCCGAAATAAATCACTAACTAATAAATAAAATTAATAATATTAATATATTAGACAGTTGAGGGAGAAGTAGACTGTTGTCGCTGAGCAGTGAAATTCGGGAATCAGCCAACCGCCTGTTTAGGACCTATCCGTAACGAAGCATACATCGCTCCAAGTGGAGAAACCATGCGCACCTTTGGAACGGCTGTTTCTGTCAGGCGGATGATTTGGTTGAGATTGTCAGACACACAGGAGTCGAGACCTCTGCTCAGATTGTATGGTTTTATCCATTCGCCCATTTGTTATCACTTAGGTGACCTGCTATAATCCTAGTGAATAAAGACAAATGTTAGAACAATTTCAGCTGATAATATTAAAAATAATGATACCGCGCTCACATAGTGCATGGGGAAGGGCCTCAAAGCGCTTCACCAATAGAGAAAATAACATCGCAATAATGAAAAAAAAATACAAAACGCTGAACAAACATTCAAACCTATTTTAAATAAAAAAGTGCATTATTCACACTCGCCTCCAAATCATAACTGGTTGGAATAAACCATACCACTGAGAAGGGTGGTTTCCATAGAGTTGAACCAATCAAGAGAACTAGCACTCATGTAACAATTCAACAGGATTCTGAGAGTACTGTATGATACTGCTTATGAGATGCCAATCTAAGAGTTCTGAATGGTACTGTGCCCCATTGCACAGAGCAGGCTCGTTACATTAACTAACTTCATTTTGTGAAATGCACGCATCAGGTATGCAAAAGATGAACAAGGGATATTTTCAAAACTGCATGTGACAATGGCACCTTTCATTGTAACATAGCATAGCACTTATTTAATCAGAATAACTGTATTTTCGTGTGAAAACCTGAAAAATGGAGAACAGCAGACTTGCACTAACGCCCACTTCGAACAATCAGAAGATTTCAATCGAGCAACTGTGGTACCAAGTTTCGGATCAACTGAATAAACTGTCATGGAGTTATTGCGCTAATTAAATGCCTAGGTTTTCCAGTGTCATTATAGCAGAGCGGCGGCCCAAAACCATAATATCTCTGAACCACTTACAGTGTTGCAGGCATATAATAACAGAAACCAGTGACCTCCTTCCACTTTCAATTTCATTCCGAATAAATGTTGAGCATGTCTACAGGTTCTATGGACCAGCGAGGTAAGAGGCCTGGTGATTACATGGGTGATCCCATCCTGACCAAGCTAAGCACTGTCAACTTCATGTACTTATCATTGGACCCACGTACCAATTTAGCACCTTCATCCATCCAGGTGAGGTGTTGTCATGGCAACATGCTAAAATTGGCTGACATTATCAATTTCTCTCACAATTCTCCCTATTTACCCATAAAATGAACCCGTCTGACATCAAAACAATATGGTTCATGCACTCCTCAAAGGAAAGCTGAATGCCAAATTACAACTCGATCGGATCAAGTATTCTGCACATATCGTGTTAACAAGATTCTCAGACCTCTCTTGACATTCGACCCAACGCCAAACAACAGGAATCATGCATTTAGTATGAGAACTCACATACCAAGTAGCCTATGACCTTCATTCATCCAGATGGAGTCATGTCATCATGTTACAAGCCAAATTTGGCCAGAATATTATTATTTTCTCAGTTTCTTTCCAAGAGCAGCCCCTGTTACAACCAAGAACAACTGGTACTACTTTAAAAAACTGCATACGAATTTGTCCTTATCGAACAAGCATCTGGTCTATCAGGTTAACAATATTTTCAGACTTTAACCTCGTCTGACTTCAGATGAGACATTTGACTGACCTCAAATTATAAGACCATGTTTACTCATCATGGAAACCCACATACACATGGTCGAGCTGGGTGTCACAACACCACACACTCTGTCCATGACTGCACTTTTAATATGCATAAAATAATGCAAATTAAAAAAATTAAAAAAATTAAAAAAATTAAAAAAATTAAAAAAATTAAAAAAATTAAAAAAATTAAAAAAATTATAAATTACTAATAGGCTAATTACCAAACTTCAATGATGACTCTCATACCCAGATTTTGTTCATCCAACAATGATACCACATTTAAAATTCCATCAGAATCGATGTTATGACCTCAGGGCTCATCTTTCCGACAGGTGTAATGCAGTCATTAAAATGGTACCCGCAATACATTACATTAACACTCAATTGAACAACAACTTTACTATCCAAGCCAGTTCTTTTTCAAGCCGATAACAACTTACTCTTTAGCCTGTTTCTGGAAATGGGAAACAAGTTGTGGGCGGCAGTGTTCAGGTCAAAAGGTCCACCGGCATCCATTTTGGGAAGACCTCCCATCCTCTTTGTACATAGGTTGCACAGACAAGCTAAGCATGTCCTTGGTCCGATAACACCACTCTCCCCAGGGAACGATTGTTGTCTGCATTCCTTGGATTCAAACTCCTAAAAAAGGAAAAGATTATTACCAGGCATGAGGGATTACACTATGAGGAAAGATTAATCACTAGACTGATTAAAATGGAACTTGTCATACCCCCCAAGATCTTATACTGTTCTAATACAATATTACACGAGGAAAGTTACCCATCAATATTGACAACCATATGAGTTTGTGACGATAGTAGGACCAGATGAATCCTAGAAGATTCGCCAAGAAGTAAGGAGAAATTCCTACCCTACAGATCCTGGAAAAATTGAATAAATTGCCAGAGATTGAATATCTTCTCGCATATCCTGAATTGGTCATGAAATGTTTGTTCAATGACAAATCAGGGCAAATATCAATACTGATCTGTAGTCAGTGACTTGTTTCACCAGTTGACATCTACCGCCTAGAGTAATCTTATTTATTGACCTGTATCACCAGTAGACATCTACCTCTAGACTTATCTGTATCTGACCTTGTTTCACTCATGTAGAAATCACCTACATACCAATCATATCAATGGCAATGTATATAAGGTAGGCATCAAAACTCCTAGAACAATCTATAGTCATTGACATGTATAAACAGAATACCCCTGCCTCCTAACAGTATCTATAGTCATCGACTTGTAAATTCAGAGGACCTCTACCTCCCAGACAAATCTATAGTCAAATGTTCACATGACATCATATTGCTTCTACCTCCTGACTGTTTATCTATCTCCATTGACTTTGTATACCTAGTATCAGCCACCACCTAGACTATTCTATAGCATTGTCCCAGATGACAATAGATGTCTTACTTCTGGACTTATCTATCTATAGCCACTGACCTTGGTGAGTACCACCATAAGCATTTACCTCCTTGACTAATCATAGTCCCTTGTCCTATATGACTCATAAAAATCATAGTAATAATACTAAATCTTGAGGCAAAACAAAGAATCCAATCCGAATAGGTGTCTCAAAGGGATCACAGAAGGAAAAGACAGAAACGACAAAGGGGAAGCAACAAACATAATGGAAAAAAGGAAAAAGTAATAGGACGTTACAAAAGTTTAAAGGGTTACGGATTGAATTGTTCGACTGTGTCCATCATCGCTAGTACTGGGAGGTTGTTCAAGAGTTGAGGTGCGCATTGTAGAATCTTCGTCTCCAAAAGATCTTGACTGGAGGGCAGGAACCTGGAGCTGGTTGAGATGAGGGCTCTCGTTTGTCTCAGCTATTCTTCACAGTTGTCGTAGAAGGTCACGGATGTAAGCTGTGGTGCCAAACTTCATTGCCGCGAAATACTAGGATGAGAATTTTGTAGCCACTGAAAATCGCTTACGTATTTGAGCAGCTATAGAGAATTTGCCCGCTCTGGAGGTTATACGAGGAGCCGCGTTTTGAAGTTTCTGCATCTATGCAATAAGGAAGACTTAGCAGCACCATACAGGAGAAAATTACAATAAATCAGTCTACTGCATGAGAATCTTCCTTCTGAGCTATCTATTTCATTGTCTATAGAAGTCTCACCAGACATCTACCTCCTAGACTAATCCATATTCATTGTCCCAAAAAACTTATAGACATCCTTCTGGACTTACCTACAGTTAACTACTGAAGTTGTGAGTTTGACCAGTAGACATCTACCTTCTGGACTATCTATAGTCTTGTCCTATATGAATCATAGACTCCCCTCCTGGACTAATCTATAGTCAGTGTCCTATAAGAACTCACAGATGTCTATATTCTAGTCCCGTATAACTTATAGAATCCCCTTCTGGAGTTACCACCTACAGCTAACTGATTTGTGATTTTGACCAGTAGACATTTACCTCCTGGACTAAGCTACTGTATAGTCATTGTTCCATATACTCATCAGACACTTTCCTGCGGGCTAATCTATATTCATTGTTCCATAAACGTATAGACATCCTTCTGGAGTTCCTACAGCTACTGGGGACTTGTGAGTTTGGACCAGTAGACATATACCTCCTAGATAATCTATAGTCAATATCCTATAGGGCTCATAGCCATCTTCCTTCTGGCCTGATCTATAGTCATTTCCTGTGACTACAACATGCTTCTGGACTTATTATGATCACTGACTTGATAACCACCAGTAGACCTCTACCACCTCCTAGAATAATCAATATCATTGTTCCATATAACTTTAGACATCCTTCTGGATTTACCGACATTTTACTGATTTGTGAGTTTGACCAGTCTACTCTAACCGTACCTCCTGGACTAATCTCTATTCATTTGTCCCATATAACAAAGACATCTTCTGGATCTAACTATAGTCCTGACCCCCTTGTAACGGTGGTTGAGGGTACCATTAGACTCTTCTCGCCCAATCTGTCTCAGTGGCCCATATGACTCATACAACATCGTCCTTCTGACAATCTATATTTTTGTTCAATATACTATAGACTCTCCTTGGCCTTTACCTATAGTCCATGACTTGTGAGTATGAGCCGTACACATCCTGCCTCCTCTTCTTTGTCAACCACTTCAAACTTGTCATCTGTGAGAGCTTGAGCCCACCAAGCCATCATCTGGTGAGGAAACTTTACCTTTCTGCCCATATGTCTCAGATCAGGTAGTCCGGAAACCACTGCCCTCTGGTCGGTGCGCGTGGCAAACTTTGTTCAGTAGGAATCATCTCTGGTCAGGGGTCACTTGGTGAATGTCATATCCTTGGGTTGCCATGGCACAAAGAAAATACCCTCTTGCAAGCTCAGTGATATGATTGGCATATCCCTTTTGAATCACCTGCATGGAGTGAAACACATTACAAATCTGCTCCAATATTTTGGATAATAAAGTTAAACTAGTCATTACATTCATATGCTCTTAAAAAAACTCTACTAAGACTAAGATGATAGTTTGGGAAATGTGTATAAAGTAACCACTTCATAGTAGTTCCCATTTTTCTCTTTCCTAGCACAGCCTATTTGGTATATTTAGTATTGTGGAATCAAACTGCCTATTAGATTCAGCATGTGGAAGCAGGTTTTGACATTTTCTGCTGCCTGTTTTTTTTTTCTTCTGTGTTATACTCAAGTTCAAATGGCACAATCAAGCCAACCCCTGCTGACTCCACTTTTAGTTAACTTATTCCAAATCAAAGATTTGGCCCTTTTTTTTCTCTCTAATTCTCATATACATAGAGCAGTGGTTCCCAACTTTTCATGGCAGGGCCCCCATTTCATTTAGCGCCATCCGAGCGCCACCCCCCAGTTTGTGTCTCCGGAATAATGAATTTGTGCAGGCATTCACTTACGCCGTAGCCAGTACTCTGCTGTATTGAAATCAATATAGTTGATATACAGAAGCAGGGTGGCCAGAAAACAATTGAAAGGCAAAAAACGCTAGATTACCCGGGAACAACCCTAGAACGGTCTGCTACTAAAACACTGAATATGAGAGTTTTCAAGGGTGAATCTATATGATTTTTGACTGAATGTTCAAATTCTGGTAAATTTTGGGTACCCTCCTCGGATTTTTTTATATTCTTGAAAAACCTGCGAACCCCACAAGAATTGCTTCACGGACCCTATATTGGGGTCACCGACCCAGGGGTTTGGGTAACCATGAACATAATTGTCCTGCTTCATTCCTCTGCCAATATTAACACAACTCTATCTTTAGGATGATGCCAGCAACTTGCTGAGCTTTGAGTTTCAGGAATGAAGCTATTTCATTAAAGCGTACTACCTGTATATGCGCGAGACTGCATTGACTGACTTGACTTTCCACTTTCAAAGTATTATCATTTTAATCAAGTGTGTGATGCCCGATGAGAAATGAGCCTTTTCACAGTTGTAAGTACGCATAGCAAAATCAACCACTAAACCGCTCGGGTTGTAGACAAGGTTCTCCCACAAAGTTTTCCATTTCCCCATAGCTCTCTCATTCTGGCCTATTTCAAACTGTCCCCACCCCTTTAAGAGCCAACCATTATTCCCATCTTTTCGTCTGTTAGTGTTGATGAGTCTGAGAAAGGATATCATAAGTTTTTGTGCTACATAGATGTGTATTTTTCGTCAGGGATTTTCGAAAGATTGTTTTGCACATGTACGTGCAGCGTCAATCATCGAGTGTATACATAGTACGTATACATATGACTTTTGACACAAAGCATTATAACCCTCCTTAAACATGAAACGGCTTATTCCTTACACAATGGAAGACGTCCATCAATCCGATGAGGCAGTACTGTACGCATACCTCCATATTCAACATCTTTCAACGGGTACCGCAGGGAGAAGCTGACCTGGCCCGGTGTGTAGAAGAATGGGACCCTCCGGAAGGTCGGGTCATTGAGTGTTCTAAGCAGGAGCAAACTCATCCGGATATACCACATGGGTTGCGGTCCTCTGGCTCACATTCTTCAACACAAGAAGGATTTCAGAACCACTAAATCATTGTTAGAGTCAGGCACGCATGGAACTGTCACATGATACTACTGATAATCGCGAACCATGCCAAGAGGCTGCAATTTCACAGAATAAATACAATAGTTTTGCCTTGAAGGCTACATGGAACCTACAGGAACCTGCAGGGATAGCATTATAGCAAAAATGTTCATTTAAACCATTGAACCAAATTTTGAATTGCGTAGGAAACGTCTCTCGTGACCACCTAGCTAGTATGTACCACTGAAACTCATCTTTTGCGTCAATAGTCAGTTCCTAAATTACTATTTTAGTCTGTTATTAAAACTAGAAGCCCCAATGTGTCATTAACCAAAAACAAGCCAATTGAACAAACATGTGCCTGCATTGCACAGATCAGCACAGGTTATGTACATTTGACAAGTGGGTTCACCCATAGTCTATCATGCAGTTTCCCTAGAGAAGGTGGATAGGGCAACTTCTCTCACATGATATTCCACAAATCACCAAAGAATGGTGCCATAAGTTTTTGGTCCGAATCTTCCATAACTTTCAGTCAATTGAAATAATTGACTGTGTGCGCAAATGAAAAGAAAATCCCTACTTTTTGTTTTATAAAACCTTGCCGCAGTAACACTAGCTGTACTTGCTGTCATTGTGTTACACATATTCGGTTCAACACAGAAAATGACCCTTCTCTTAATAATCGGTGCGAGATGAGTTTGACTCATTTAATTATCTCTCTTTGCACATTCGAACCCAGATGTATACCTTTAGGTCGCGTCATGGCATTCTGGCAATCTTAATTTATGGTATTCTTAAGGGGCTGAAGCTCCTGCTGTGAACCATTATGGCTAATGTTCCAATGTATGTCTTTCTAAGCTTCTGTATGGTAACAACGTTTGAGGAGGTGGAATCGCTGTGAAGGTCTCCTCAAGGACAGTCCTTTTTGATTTCTCTGATGGTTAGTGTGTAAGAAGCTGTATACTTACCAGTTATTTAATAATTTCCACTATGTTTAATATAGTGTTCTGCTTCCTGTGGAAGTGCCGATCATCTTCACTATCTTATTATTTATGCTATGGCACCTTTAGTCCACTTGTAATTGTTCTTTCTAGATCCAATGGCATTCTCTCGTATTTGCTGTATGAGTCCTGTAATATATTGTTCAATGAGGTTTGTGATTTGTCCAATATTTGGAGTGATGTTCATAGGGTGTGACGTCAGGGTCAACGTTATAACGTTGGCTATCACGTAGCCTGGATAGTGACTTTTCCATTTGCATGCCCAGCAAAGTTGTGGATAATTTCTAAGTCTGGTTTCGTAATTTCATTGTCGTTAGCGGCGGAAGTCCTTTTTATTCAACCTTGATCTTGACTACTGTGATTATTAACTGATTTATTAGATGTTTTGAACAGAAGTAGAAAAGGAACTAATAAATCTTCAATCAGATCTTTCTCTCTCTTATTCGTGTACCTGTTTGTGGCATTCATTTTTTATATTCCTTGAGGATTCGTAACTTAGCGATAATGTGAATTTATATTTACAGATGTCGCTAATTATTATGTGGGGCTAGGCGGGAGCGATAACCACTTATAAACGCCTTACCTCGGTGTTTAACTAATTACTTTTCATACAAAATACTTTTTGGCAGTGATCATACTTTAGTACTCTTTCAATTCATCCATGTGACACAATTACCCAATGAGGAGACAGTATAGAATTGGTGTTATGTACAGTAATGCAGAATTCCAGCATAATAGTCCTCACTGTTGTTCGATTTGGGTATATTCGGGTGGCAACCGGTTATATTTTGGGGTGTCATGTACTTCATGATGCAGAATATACTATGATGGGCTCAGGCTTGTTGAATTTGTATATTAGAGTGCCAGATTGCTTGATGAGGTTCGCTGCCAAATAGTGCTGGTAATAGGCTAGTATATCACATGCCGTACGCAACCAATGTCACAAATTACAAGCTTACAAAGTATACAGGTACTGAGTTATCTCCATCATTACCTGATTGGCATGTTTATAGTTTTGGTTGACTGCCACCTACTGCCAGGACCTTCTCAACCCTGGTATTTTATCCTCAGGCATGCTTTGATCCCCCGTCTCTCCATGTCTGTCTAGCAGTTGGGCATCTCAGTCAGGGTGACCTCTGGCCTCTTGAAGCCGGTATGTCCAGCAATGTCGCACCAAGAAGATGCTGCAATGTAGATAAATAATGAAATATCTATTAGACTGACAGTTGCCTTTCACTGTATTGCCAAGCGTTTACAGACATACACCTGATCCCGTGGCGTACCACGTTGTAGGGAACGGGGGTTTGGGGGTCAGAACCGCCCACCCCTGACCCAATGAACAAATAAATTAACAAACATAAACTTTTTTCTGCAGTTCATACTAGTTTGCAGCTTGTTTTATTTTTAGGAAATATGCAACAGCATGTATCTGGGGCCCATAAAAATTGTCTTTATTTGCCCAATAGTGAGGGTGAGGCCTTTAATGAGGGCGCACTTCCCCCCCGGGTTCCGACTTCAAACCAAAACCCCCCCCCCCCAAGACAAATCTTCCTCTCTCGGTACGCACCTGCTCCCCGACATAGGAACTGGTACGCATCTCTCGTAGAGAGTACGTAGGCAGCATCTAATACAACGCGGCCCCTTGTATTTACCATCCACCTGGGTTGAGAGGAGCATGGGAGGAACGACCCTGCCCAGGACCCGGCACAGAGAAGCTGAAGGTGTTGGTGGGGGGAGTGGGAGTGGAAAGGTCTTGAACTCACATCTTTTGATCAAGTCTGGGCTCTAACCAACTGAGCTAATCCGATCTTGGTGACGATCCTGCCCACCGCTTCCTGTATGGACGGGATCCAGTTTGGCTGGGGCCAACGCTCGAATGAGCCCCCATAGCTCAGTGGTGGCGTGGCGCAGCTTCATCAATCACACGGGTACCTAAGGGAGATGGGGGGAGGCCAGGTACAGGCCTGGTCGCTTGACAGGAGGAGGCTAGGAGATTGGTAGTGATGGTTGGATGTGGCTTGGTGCCTCACAGCCTCACATGCATTGCTCCCATGAGTGAGAGTGAGAGTTCTTAGTTTCTGAATCTTCCCTCTTGATTCAAGGAAATTCTTTTTCACCCCACCCCGAATATGCCATTTGGATGTTTTTTCACATTTCCACTTCCCAAATATTGACAATTTTTTTGTTATCAACAGAACCATCGTCATTATACATTTAACACTGGGAAAAGTGTTTAATTAGGTTGTGGTAATGTTGACAGTTCCATGGAGGTTGTTGCTGTAGTTCTCTGCTGGAACTAGGGTGTTGGAAGTAATTCTCCATTTTTCCTTTTCACTTTTGTAAATTGTCCACATAGGAATGTACCGTGTAAATTAAGATTAGATTGGAAGAAAATTCTCAGCCTAAATCAGGGGTTCCTTGCCAGATTCTCCCACCCTGGGGCAATCAATTCCCATGACCTTCTCTGACATTTCACATGACAAATATCGGAACTTTCCATGACCTTCTCTGACATTTCACACATAATTCTCACTGACATCCAACAAAAAACTGAAGCAACAACGCAAACAGCTGTGAGAAAGTGACAAGCAAGCAATCACTATGTGAAAATTTCCATGACTTTTTTTCTCATGACTCAACCAACTTTCAAACTGAAGTTCAAAACTTATCCATGCTGGATTTTATTGATGAAATTTCATGACTTTCCCAGGTTTTTTTCCATGACCGCCGGAACCCTGTACATATAGGAAATACAGTATCCCTGTAGAAAATACGAAGTATGACCCAGACGCATGTTGTGTGACGATGTGTACTTGGAAGTTTGCAGCCGATAGTTTTTGGGTCACTAACCTTGGGCGACACAGTGGTTTCAGTCTGGTTGTTAGGGTGGTTAGGAGTGCTCGCTAAATCAGGAATGCTTGGCAAAAAAATAGAGAGTCTTTGCTTTGGTGGTGGAGTGGAACTCTTTTCATCTTGAAGATGTTGTTCGAGTCCGTGTATCCTTGTAGGGTAGGGACACATGGGCATAAAAAAAACAGTCAGGGGGGAGGTGATTATTCCCTAAACTAAGAGGAATGAAGTGTAGACTAGTCAAAACTTTGTAAGGTGAAGGATGGACAGAATCAGATGAGTTGAAGAATAAGACTTGTGTATTGTGTTCAAAATGGGAAGATCCAGGTGTTTTGGGTGGCCACCTAGAGAGAAGGCCGATATAACTGGGTTTAAAGAAGGTCCAGATATATAGCACAGATAATTATAGTTCAGAACTGATCCTCTGCTCATCAATTAGGAGGCAACCTCATCATAAACATAAACGACCGTGTTGCAACCTAGGTAGCACAGAAAAGTGTCATAATTTTTTTTAATCATCATACAAAATAATAAAATGCCTCACTTCCCATTTTAATCTTTGTACTTACTATTTGGGTCGGATGTTTCAGCCATCCTCTGTGGGCACAGAAACCTTCAGAGAGTGATCTTCTGGGTCTCCTCATCATTGTATGTCATCATGAATACACTCCCAGCAAAAAAAAAATCAAAATATCTACACGGGAAAAAGAAAACAAGAAGTGGGCACATTGGGGACATTCAAACGAAAAATATAACCTACATTCATCTTGAAAATGGACATGGAACCATCATCAAGTTCTATGCACCATATGTCACATTCTTGAATAAACTCACGTAGCTGAGAAGCAAGGCTCAATTGGGTCACTTGCTCTTGAATGCATTCGATATGATTCAATTGTGTCAAAGGTCATAGGCAGTCACACTGGCAGTTTGGAGGTGCACAAACAGTGTTGTTAGAACATTTATTGGAACCCAGCTGAGGAAATTACACATCCTACTAACACAATAACTTACAGAGTTCCCCCCATAATGATCAACAAGACATGTACCATCTGAAAAAGAGGAGTATAACGGTTGTGAAGAGGTGACTATTTTAAAATGTCATAATTGATAGAGCTATGGAGAAGAATCTGATGGTCTATACCCTGAAGCTGTCAGTGGTGAGCATGCGCACTAAAAACCATAGAGAGTAGATGCAAATCCTCAAAACCCTGGAGTCATTGTCAAATGTGCGAACAAAAACAAGGGGAGCTTGTTCCAAAGAGGCAGGCCCAGTGTAGAGAAGACACAGTGCTCATACGTACCTGATACATTTCCGTGTGACCATAGGCCTAACATTGACAGCTACATGCGAGAGCAAAGATTCATCCAGATGGACTATGGTTGCAGTTCCCTATCCAAAGGAAAAAGGAAGAAAAGCTCCCCTTTTTGGTAGGCTTCCCTAAGTAGATATGACATGCTGTACAGGTAGTTGTTCAGCAAGAACTACAGTACGTAAGGTGCAAGCAGATCGGAATTGAATACATGTCCTCAACTGGATAAGCTGATCCAACATTAACGTTCCACGGATGTTTACAATTGAGTAATTCTAGAACTAGAAGTTCAAAAACAGTTCAGTTCAATCGTTATGATATGAGAATTATGTTTTGGATGTATTGCAAAATAAACAGGACTTGTTATAATTATAAGTTATAACAAGTTGCTATCCTATCGGATGTTTTTCAGGTCTGAGAAAAATCTTATGATGTATACATGAAATAACCTAATTACCCCTCCTTTTGAAGAAACTAGGATTTGAGAGGTATTTGATGAACGCAACTCGTTCAATCGATGTCAGCCTTTGGATTGTTTATGAAAATCGGGATAAATATGTAGGTTTTCTTCTTCCCAGGTCATGGCTAGACTAGTACATGTGGTAATACAAGTTTGGTCTAGTCACAGTAAAATGTCCTGCTCCCTGCTGTCTTGAATTGTTCGATTTGAGTTGGAAAATCGGATTCAATCAGAATCCTGTATCTTTATGAATAAACAAGAACCAAACAAGCAGGAATTGGTGGCAATACACCCACAAAAGAGTGAAATATTTTGATTTCAGCTTGCTCCATGACTGTTAACACAAAGACCCAGGGGAGGGTTGAAAATGAGTTTCGCCGTTGGCTATACGGGCTCAAAGTCACGGCTTAAACAACATACAGATTCGTGGGGAAACTGGTTCAAATGGTTTCAGTTGTGGAGACTTCTTTACGAAAAGTAATTTCGGTTGGGTATCAAGTGCTGATGAGACCTTCACAAGGAATATGAATAAATGACTTACTTCAAGATTCAAGTTTTTCTGAAGTCTTTTCCATAATAATTCTGGAATTCCCGATGGAACGTAACTGAATTTCATGTATTTTGATGAACTCTTCGTGCCTGCACGTTTTATCAAGTCCCCATGTTGAAGGAGGAATAGTAATGTTACATACTCCCTTATAGTTCATGATCTACACCGGTCGGACAGGAAAATTTGTCGGACCTACATACGGTTAATATGTTTATATTTGCATTTTGTGATTTCTGCCCGCTTATGGAATTTCTAATTAGTCGGCACTAGGAACCTTACGATCGAGAGACCATCTCCACACAATTACACACAACAAATAGGGAGCAATGGCCAATCTAGTTCACATCAATAATTTTCACAAAAACTACTCAAGCACTATAAAGCCTTATGACGAATGTAACCTTTCCAGGCTAGATTAGGATTCCATAGATGTGTATGCGGGTCTACGGACGCATGTGAGAATACTGTATTCCCAGTGAACTGAGGACTGAAGATGTCCCTACAGTTTGCAGAGTTAGATGGTTCCCACAGGCAAAAAAAAAAAAAATGATGAAATCAAACCAACATGAATAGGCAGAATAAGCACATGTAACAATGGTCGGCCTATAAGGATGCATACCTCTTCACCGCAAATGAATTCCGCGGAAATACTTCCTCAAAAAAACAACAATCACGGACAATAGCATGGGCTGCTTGCATTTTATGGTCTCTCTGCAAGAACATGATGTGTTCTCTTCTGGAACAAATCTAAAAAAAAGGCTGGGACTCCATAGATGCATATGCCCGTCTCGCGGCGGATGTGAAAATATCCGTCACGTATTTGACAAACACGAATGTTTGTTGCAATGAGAAGAGAAAACACGGTAAGGTTCCATGGGACAAACAAGACCATAAAAAATGCCACACATCCAGCCCATGCATATCGTCTTTGATTGGCTTTTTAAGGAAGTGATTCAATAGAATTCATCAAGTTCGCGGTGAGGTGGATAGCATCCGTATACAAAGTTTCAAGTTTAAAGTATATTCCACCTCATTATACAAGTAGGCTATGAGCATTCTTTCACAAAATTGTACAAGTGAATTACACTGAAAACGAATATACCAATGACAAATACAATATCAATTACAATACAAAACAATACAATACAACAATACAAAACAATAAAATACAATGCAATGCTATGGAAAAAACAATACAATACATATACCAATTCAATATAGTAAACATTAGGCTATGGGCGACTTGAGGTGGAGGGAACAGAAATAAGTCTAATTTTCGAGTCTGGTCCCTGAATGAAAATATGTTATAGTGATTATAGTGTTCTTTGTTTGGTATAGAAGGAAAGTGGGACATGCGCTTATTTCGGCCTATCAGTGTTGGGTGTGCATTATTTATATATTTTCACCTCCATTCCATTAGGAAGCGTGTATGCGGATCCGGCATGTGAGAAAATCGCCCATTTACGTTGAACTGGGGGAGGACCAGTGTCTGCATATGTCCCATAGTTTGCAAAGGTAGATATTGGTTCCACAGAGGGGAAAAAGGTATGGAGTGTATAAGATACGTACGATATAAATTATCGGAACGTCAAGTTGAAAAAATTTCAATTTTTGTTTTTTGTAATTTATCGGCTGCGATGAATTGCGCAATGCAGAGCTAAACTGCACTTCAGCAAATATTGTGAAACGCCCAACGGGCTATAGGGCGAGTTTTGCGTGCAAAGTGACGTATCCAGGGAAGACATTAGCAAATTAGCCTTGATTGAGTGCTCGGCCTATTTGCCGCCAACAATACATACAATCCATGATTTTAGTTTCAAAACCCATGAGTGCTTCTTCCCATATACAATAGTATGCTGGCCAGTGGGCCATTCACAGCATAGCCTGCTAACGCGATCGATATGAGGAAGCGACCGTACTGAAAATAGATGGGTTAAGCGTTCACCCTGCGCATATGAGGTGAAGAGCTGATACAGGTGCCTGACGAAGTCGAACGCCGAGTTTCAATTTTTTCTAGGGGAAGGGAGGTTGCGTCGGCGTCACCAAGTATCATGCAACATGCAAAGCAGGAGATATGCGGATGATAGTGAGTGGCCGGGGGGAGGGGTGTTGTGGCCGTTGAGAGGGCGTCGTTGGGGGGGGGGGGTTCTCAGATGCACGGTGGACGGAAGTTCCCGGGAGGAGTCGATCCACAACAAGACGTTATGACGGGAACTCACCCTTTTACCCTCATGTGGAGAAAGATGCTGGGAAAGGAACAGAGAAGGCAACATTAATTAGCTAGGAGGGTATAATGTCGAATCGAACGCCTAGTTAGGCCTAATCATGTACGCCAGTGAGGAAAATAGCAGGGTACACAAGTGGAGCCCGGCGTTAATTAAAGTCATATTTTTACGGCTTGTTCTTGAGCAGAGTAACCAAGCTCTATATGTTATCCGCACAATTGTGCTTCTAGTCTCCCTAGTGAGGTGTGGATGCTCTCTGTTGGATGAGGCGGACAATGAATGCTCTCCTGGTACCTCACTTTCGGTCGATATTAGGGAAGGCGGTGATATGGCGTAGGTCAGCTGCCTGTTTGGACCTCGGAGAGTAAGGGGGCAGGTACAGGCTCAGGCCTGGGGTCACTTTGTCCACTTGTCAGAGACGGCTCGGTGATTGGAAGGGCGGCGGGTGATGCGACTAAGTGCCTTCCAGGCTACGCCCCATGAGTGATTTTGTTTTTGAGGAAAAATGAATCGTGAGGAATTTATATAGGAAGACGGACGGTCCGAAAAACGAGGGAATCCGGTGCCCCTAGTTGCGCGTCTATCTCCACGACTTGATAAAAGGCTGAACTATTGATGCTGCCTGTTAAAATGGGTCGATAAGCCAATACTTCGCGCCGCGACAAGTACTGAGGTTTCGAATTGCTTTGAACTTACAATTCTCGATAACAGAAAAAAAAATCTGCCGGACTCAAATCTATTCCATCGCGCGGGGCGGGGGGGGGGGGGGTGGACAGGACGACAAAAAGGGAAACCTGTACTTGTCTCAAGAGAGCTCCCACCACTTTCTCATTTATGTAGGCGACGACACGTCCGATAAAATCATCGTACGATATTTTTTAGCCCATCTAGCGTACACACTCCATCCGATTGAATTATCGTAACGTACGTGGGGGCGTTGATATGTCGAGGAAGAGGCTGCCATTGGCTTCTGAGCGGAGCCGCCACCATCGGTTGGCACGCGGTGGCTCCGAAAATGTTGAGCCTGAAATACCCCAGTATTAATATTATAATAAACAATAATACTGTGTCGGGTTTAAAGCGCCGAAAGCTCCCCCCCCCCCAAAATCTCGAGCTCGAATGTGCGTGTCAGGGCAAAGAGCAAAAAAAAAACTTTCATACAACAGGTGGTTTTAAGATTTCCTTGAAGGTGCTAAACGATTGGAGAGAACATAAGTTGACTGGTAGGCTGTTCTAGACGACTGGTCGATTGCTGAGAGAGGGCACGGTTTTCCGTCGGTCGAAGTTCGGGATCGTGGAACTCCAAGCTCCCAGGAGATGGCGGGTGTTGGGATCGAGACGGGCGAGTGATTTTTGCTGCAGAGAGGTAGACCGTTGTGCCGGTCCTAAACAGCACGCACGTGAGGCAGATGTTTTCAATTGGATTCGGACGACTGGAAGCCAATGGAGAGAGATTCAGAAGAGGGGTATGTGATCTGATCTGGACAATTTTCGCAGCGGATTGCGTGGGGGGCAGGTTGGATGATTCGAGGGTGAAGGAAGACCATATAGTAGAGAGTTATCGTAGCCGAGAGAGACTGATTATTAGTTTTGTTCAAGACTCGGTGACTCATCTTGCGATCCAGCAACCATTTATGTTTATGGGATCCTCGAACGTGTATATATAGGTACTACTACTGCACCTACAGATCCGTGGGTATAACCCCGACATGAGTCTTGTGAACTAGGCAGTGTCCTCTTAGCCTCCTACGACTATGAACGTTGGGCCATGCTCATGTTGTATACTTATACGGCGCATAAAGACCAACCCATTACCCCCGACTTTTGAGCTTTGCCCGCTAGTTAATGCAAAAAAACCGGAAAGAGCGAAGGGGGGTGGGCAAAATCCTTGTATTGGCACAGATTACCAGTAATTCACATCTTTTAACCCATTCAACTAGTCCGTTTTGCGCCCATTCGTTGGCGATTTTTCAGTCTCCATTTCCACGGAACAGAATATCCCCTTGTTTGCACTTCGCCTGCCCACCTAAGTAACCCATTTCTCGATGTTCGTAATAAACATGGGAGGGGCGGTAACCACAGTCATTAGAATAACTCGCCCAACAACCAACGCAACCTCACTCAGTGCACTGCACTATGCAAACACAACTCCTGTACAGAGTTGGAATATGCGCGTCCAATACACAAATGTTCAGACATCTTTGTGCGCAATACGACGTTGAGACACCGCCAGACAAAAAAAAACCCAACCCAGAATGCCAATATCCGCACGGAGAGCGTATTTTTCCATGAATATGATGAGAATATGTCTAAATTCACCTCACCGAGTTCACAGCGCAACGTACGAGTTCCCAACTCTGGAGTAGAGGGGCGAGCTAAGGGTCGTATTTTTTTTTTTTTTTCCTGGAGCGGTGGGCGCTAGTCCGCCGTGGAAATCGTGCCTAAAAAACTGCCCCATTTGCCCCCGTATCAGCCTTGCTCTCTATACTCTCATCTTATCGATTGTTTGTTCTTGAACCACGGCGCAGAACAAAACAGGAGATAATAGCACAATCTCTTATCTGACACGCCTCCTGAACGCTGCCACGATATGTAAGATCTGACTCTTGTCCTGGACGTAGTTTTACCATGATTTGAGCTGAAGTTGGATTTCTATTTGTAAATATTACTATTGTACATTCATGATTTATACTCGATGTCTTATTATTCCATTTCTATTTCTCAAGTTTTTATGTTGTATATCACGCGATTCAGCTTTTGGCTGCATGGTGAATACGTTGTTTAAATGGAATGAATAAATGAATAAATAAATGAAAATCCCTTCCTCCCATAACACGCGGGGTACGTCTCAAAGCCTCCTCCCAGAATGCCCCTGTTATGACTGTTTTCACAGTTCTACAAGCCCTATCCACATCCACTAATGAATAGATCAGCACCGCCGAGAAAAAGAGACATCTCACTCTCTATGAACAAACATCCCCACCCAAGGATTGGGCATAGGGGCCTATATGTATCGTCTTCTATAGGCCTATCCATTGTGTTCATACGATAATTTTTTTCAGCGAACGACTCCAAGCCACGCCTCCCATGAACAATGCTGAAGATTAACCATCGCCATAATGTTGTGACCATCCTCACTGACGTTATTATTATTATATTTTTTTTGCATTTTATTGCCTCTGCTGGAACCCGTCGCTCCAATAAATATGGGTTTAGATCAGAAGCGAAAACAGTTGGGAAAATTCGCTAAGTCGGGGAAATGAGTAAACCAATCTGACGTAGTAATAAAGAACGAGTACCATTCGCTCCTCCCCATTTTCGAGTCAGACTCCTCTTCATTTCCCAATAAACTTTAAACATCGTTTGTCATTCATGGAGTAATGGAACAAATGTATTCAGGTGACTGTGCTAAGTGCAAAATAATTGGAATCTAGGGCCCGAAAACATGCAGAAGAGACCTGACGGCAAATATGTTCTGAGTGAATGTGATTAGATGAACGCAAATTAGGTGAATTGTTGCAGTTTGTGGAGTTATGATGTAACTGATTTGGCCGCGAACTAACCATGGCTTCGTCGCAAGCCACTAGGGAAAAGTTTAGCTACATCTAGGCCTAATCAATGCCATTCTCGGCTTCGACAAACCTCATTTAACAGTCTAATGTAACAGAACCGAGAAACCATATGTGTTCTGGTTCCCGATTAAAAGGATAAACAAACAGCCTTTGGTTCATAATATGATTGTTTGCAGTGTATATCTCTTTTACTTGCTCAGTATCGAAAGTAGCGAAAGGACAATATAATAGAGCTGATGGTAATGGGTACGTGATCATTTTTGTGTATTTTTCATTTTATGATTGTAAAGCGCTTAGAGGTCTCTTGGTATTTGGCGCTAAAAATATCAAGAACCTATTAATTATTATTAGATTAATTTTGACTGATTTATCCCGATGTTTACGTACTACAGTATTGTGATGTGTAATAATTTGCCATCTGCCACAGCAGCTGTCTGTTGCCAGCTAGCTTGTTACGACACCTTCACTTCGAACAGTCAAGAAACTAAGCCCCCAAAAAAGGATGTCGTAGCCTTAAGGTTAATAGCCCGTGCCTAATCTCACGCTCTTGCATTGCTCTGCCAGATACCCAATTAATTTCAAAGGATGGATTCATAGCCCTGCAGTAATAACTGATGTGATTACTGATAGTCATTATGCTTTTCTAATGCTTTCCTCCCAGATTTAGATTTCCAGTCTGTTCGCTCGTTTGAGTAAAATTTTTCCTCCCCATCGGATTCTAACTCCATTTTCACATCCCAAAATTGCAAAATAGACCAACCACCAAACTGACCACCAATTATTTAAAAATTAATGTTGTGTTAATAGTAACTTACACCACACAGTCCTGACTATGCAATTTTGCTTTTCATGCTAAAACTTGTCCGAAGAAAGCTTTATTTCCTAATTTCTGACGGCTTATTCCAAGCTTAAATATCTTATTTTATACTCTATACAGGGAACACTGTCCTAAGTTGGCGCTTCCGATTGCCTCAATTGCCCTGTAAAATTACCAATGTTGAAGAAAAAATATTATTTTGTCCTTAAACTCTGATCCAGTGTTGCTATGATTCACCAAATACCTTTTCATTTCATTATAATTCTGCCCAGGACTGCTATTGCATATCGCCCTGAGCAGTCCCCACTGTGCAAGTACCGGTATAGTGATGTGTGGTCAAGAACCATCTCATTATGACCATCTGTTCATGTAATTAGTCAGAGCAATTAATCACTCTTGTTTTGTTCCATCTGTGGCTTGAATCAGATCAGCTGTTGAAGTGTGGTACTTTGTCCGAGCATGCTCCGCCCATAAGTCTTATTCAGCCTGTGAGGTTAGTGCCGTTTACTCTGTAGCTCGCGCATGCAAACAGATTGCCTTTGAAGCCTCTCTAAGCCAGCTAGCCAGTCAAACAGTTTTGACTCCACAAAGCTGGTCCACTGAATTACACTTCCCCCCCCCCCCCTCCCCCTCCGGGGGGGGGAAGAGAGGGGAGAAGGGACGGTCGTGTAGACAATTGAAGCGCTGAGAACCATTGATAATTATACCCCCTCCTACCTCCACATTGAAGTATCGCTTCATTCCATCACCTGTTAAAGGATTTAGTAGGGTCGCTCATGTTATTTTCCGAGATAGGCTTGCCTAACTTGATTTTATATTGGCATTTCTCGGCTATTTCGAATATGCTTATCCCAGAACCGAGGGTTTCCATTTTTCCGACATGGTTTTGGCAGCCATTTTGAATTTCAAATTGGCCGCCATCCCTTATAGGGTAGTGATCATAACTCTCCCGTTTCATGGCACCTACAGACTGGTATTAGTGAAACAGCATGATGTTGTCGGTACGGTGAGATCCAACGGTAATAGCACTATCACCTAGACGACATGCGGCCATCTTTAATTTGAAAATGGCGTCGTTTCCGTCGGAAAATCCGCGAATCATCTGATCTCACGAGCCTGGGAGCAGTTTCTTTCACGTTGATGCTACCTCGGACCTAGTGTTTGATCTTAGTACTTTGTAGAATTAATTGGGCAGTTCTCTGGGATCAGAGATTAGTCCAGGGAAAAGGTAAAGTGTTAGGCAATTACAGAATACTTGTTTCAAAATCGCCTGCCGCGAGTACAGAACAGGCCTCAGCGCTCTGAGTGAGCCCCGGGACGTGGTCCAGGTCTGGATCTAGCTGTTCGGGCGGCGCTGAGAAAGCTCGGAAGAGGAAAACTCAGCTCTCTACTTCCGGACCGTTTTTCTCGACAGGCGGTCATGGAACCCAATGAGTCAGCTGTAGCACAGCAGCAGGTTAACCGCTAGGCAGGCTACAGGCAGCGGGAAACTCAAGGGCTTTCCACCTCGTCGAGCCTTCAGGTGCCATCTACTGTACGTCCGCGAAAGTGCGCCCCGGAACTGGACTAAAGCCGTCCGCTATCCTCCTATATTCCGAAGTCACGACTCATCGCGGGTCGGAAATCAGGGGACCCCTTGAGGATTTGGTCCAGCGCCGATCGCTACGGGGGCTTTTTACTGGACTTAGAAAGCGGTCTGGACCAGGCGGTTCAGGTACAAATTCGCGCAAGCAAGAAGCCTCGTACGAATTCCAGCCACGTCGATAGCGGCTCCCTCCCGAGGCGGGATGTTCAGCGGCAGACGTTCGAGCCAGCGGAGTAGCTGGGAAGTGCTCTCCTGACTCGCAGTCTCTGCGCTTGTTCCCACTCAGGTGTGGAGGAAGGACAGAGAATCGTTCAGGGGGTGCATTGTAAGACACATGGTCGGCAGATAACCCCGTGACCGAGCTTGGTTCTTACGACGAGTACTCTGACTATGAGAGAACCGGCTAACACAGCGGACTCTCACCAAAAGAAGACGTACACCAGTTTGTCTGTGATGAGTTTGCCGATCACTCGCCTCCTAAGCTCCCCCGCAGAGAAGGTTCTCCCTGACGACTTCTTTCTTTTCCGCCGAATGCAGGAGTTATTGGAGGTGGACACGAAGCCGAGGTGGCCGTCCTGACCACGCTCACCACAGGATGTTGACGAGAACTCGGACTCCCTCCTATTGGAGGACCCGTCCTAGGTCCATTGATCCCGGTTGAAACCTTCAACGAGCGGCTCCCTTTTTTCGTCGCCCCGCACATCGTGTTACGACAAGCCTGCCCCTCCGAAGTCGAAGCTACCCTTTAACGCGGTTAACGGGGTTAAGAGGGCTTCCATTCCAGTGGATGCTGAATTCCCTCTAATTATGAAGACATCCGCGCGAGAACTGGACTTCGCACCAAGCCACGAGGATTGGAGACAAACGCCAAAATAATACTCTCCTTGGTGTTATAAAGAGAAAAAAAATCATCAAATATCACTTTGTCCAGGTTCAATAGCTTTTCGTTGGGAAATATGCTTCCTCAAATTTCACATACTTTGCTGATTTGGGCGAACTGGCAACCTTTTTTGATGTCATCTTTACCAATTAATAAGGGAAAAAGACATGTTTCTTAACATTTTCTCTCAAATTGGTATATATGAACGTCATCAAATGGGCCAATTTGCAAAATTGCCAACTTAGCAGTGATTATTTATTAATCTTTAAAAATTCCGTAACTTTATAACCGAACATGCTATGAACCTTAAAAACACAGTTTGATTGGCATGAAATTTTCGGCTGGACTTGCCTGTAAGATACGGCCGAAGAGGCATTGCCTTATATTCCCGTGTACCTGGTGGAGATTCACAGCTGACAACACGTGCAGTATCCAGGTCTGTATCCATGCTGGGCCTTTGGCGAGGTCCAATCCGCTGCGCGGCAACAGATTATGAAGAACAATTACAGACAGCTGGGATCCTGCGTCAGTGGGTAGGCCTAGACCCGCCCACCGGCGCCGAAAAAGCCAGGACACGAGGGGTAGGCAATTTGCCAGTTGCCGCTCTGCCGGGTAATACCCACCCCCGACCCCCACATTGAGGTACCGCCAAAGAGGCATGTTCCTTTCCGTGTACCTGGTGGAGGATCGCAGCTGACAATAATGTACAGTATCCAGGTCTGCCCCGCCTGGGGCCATTGAAGGGTTCGATCCTCCGCTCGACAGTATACCATGAAAAATAACATAGAGTCGGCAGCTCGTGACTTTCACGTGGACGAATAGAACTTACCAACCCTTTTGCTTCGCCCGAACTTCCAGACCAGGCCATTGATCGTTTGAAGGACCTGAACATTCTGTCTTCAAAGGACCATTTCGAGGATCGACCCTCCGCCCTCCACACTCGCGTTATCAGACATCGACGGGCTGCGAGTTAGGACGCTTTTCCTTCCTCCTTGTTCCTCCTTATTGCAGAGATCTTGAGTCGGTCTTTGCCATGAACCCGATGGAGCAGGTTTTCTCAGTGAGACATCGATGCAGTCATCTCACTCCTCGGTCCTGTAGAGCGACCAACGTTTGACTAGCTGGCTCGTGTCTCCATTTGTACTGTCCGGGTGCGCCGAAAACTGTCATTGAGGCGGTCCCGTGGGCGTCCCAGCCCATCAAGTCGGCCCTCAAGGAGCTCCTCTTCTAGGCGAAGACCTGTTCGGGGAAAGTTCGGGGATTGCCTCTAGTGGGAAGCCACCAAGGTGAAGGCCCCGAAAGGAGATCAGTCTGCGAACCGCTCCCAGATCCTCGTTGGGACGCTTGATCTTCCTATCGACAGGAATCTCGTCCTGGTGGTCCTACTAATCGCTCCGTTCCAGCCAGCGATGTGACCAACGGGATGACTCCGGCTACAAGAGTTCCTGGGGTTGAACTGGTCCAATCGTAACGATTCCGGCAGTTTTCCAACCGCCGCCTTCATCAACGCATTGGGGGGGGGGGGTGCTACAATGATGCCCATCCTACTGCTTCCTCTCTGGTACAAGGGAAACTCCAATGTATTGTTCCGAGGCAGCTGATGAACCAGATCAACTGTTGACTGTGCATCATATTACCTGTACTTGGTTGCTCGCTTCGCCGAACTATACTCCTGCGATATCCAGCGTGTTCTTGCCTCTCGAAGAAATTCATGCTAATATTGATCTATATGAAATGAAAATTCACAACACTACTTCAACAAACCCCGTAGGCCTCGTCTAGCTGTGTAATCTGGGTTCAGAATAATATCGTACACAAGATGATTGATAACTCAGTTGGTACTATAAATATACTTCCTGCTGCGATCCGGATGTGAGTCTCGAATGCAAACCTATTCCCCCGTGCAACTCCTGGGGGGGGGGGGGGGAGGAGTGGGCGAACCCCCATTTCCTCTACTCGACTACCAGATTCGTTTAGAGTTTCCTTATGGAACTACTACCAATTGGGTGGAATCAGAGGCCGCAGTAATGGTTGTTGAAATTATAACATTCTGGCCAGATCGCGTTATATTTGAAGGTCAAAGAGAAAGCGGCCCATTTTTGAATCCACGATGGCGCTCTGGAGTTTCATGATGGTAGTGTTTATACCATTGGATCCTTCGTATTAACAACATGAAGTGAGCCACTAACATCTTGTCGGTAGGTACTATATTGATAAGGTTATGGCCATTGGCCAATATGGCCATTATGGCCATTTTGTCTCGGCAAATGGCTATTTTGAAATTCCAAAATGGCCGCCATAACACTTTCCAAAAAAAATGGAACCCTTCTTTTCTTTGATCAGCATATCCGAATAGCCATAATATGCGAAAATTTCATTTAGGCAAGCCAATCTCAATCTCTAATTCGGGGCTTCCCAATACCAAAGCCTTGGAAACAGTATCTTGATTCCCCTTTCCCCTATCCAGCAAGTATCCCACAAAAAGCTTTGGCATTGTCGGTGTAGTTCATGTGACTAAAAAGTCTGCCCTCTGGCACCTATTCTGGTTGAACTATTCCTCCAGTTTGATCAGATTATTTCCATGTGAATACAGGTAGTTTGGACCCAAAAATATCGATAATGTTTGAATAATGGGGGTCCAACAGAGAGGACAATTTGACTCTTTCCCCATGGAATGACGTGCTCTGTCAATTTATGTGTTTTAATCACAGGATTGGATTCTGGAGCCAGTGCTACCCTTGTAGTTGACTGATGTGTTCAACTTTCTGTCCATTCTCATTCTTCATTCCTACTCTTCTCTCCTTTTTCCATTCCTTGGTCGGGAGTCTCAATGTATCTATGTAGTCACACGGGGTGTATGTGATCGTATGTGTGAGTGTATGATACTTACCTTGTATTCAAACTATTCAGACAAGCTTCCTCTGAGTGGGATCAGACTAATTTTGGTAATTTTGTCTACTTTTAGCTTGTACTCAGGCTGACTTAGATCACATCACCACCCCGATGATGAGCAAATCAGGTTCTATTCCTTTTATTTTCCTTGGAGAAGGTGGGGGGGGGGGGGGCGTCAGATTATGATCAAACGGCAGACATCTTTTCTTCTTTTTTAGCTCAGACTTGGTGTGTATATGTCCAGCTGAAGTAGGCCGAATGAAGTACAATTCATGCGGTTCAGTCTTGGGCAAAACTTTTACAGATTAACAGAGGTCGAGAGTCTGATAAACCTGTGACCCAAATCCTGTGGTATGGAATAGTAAAGAGTTCATACATGGCAGTAGGTTGACCGATTCATAGCACATGTTTATTAGTCCGGTTCGAGCTAGGACAACTGAAATAATCGAGTTTAAAAATTGTTTTAGTTTAGAGCTCATCACCCCCCCCCCCCCCTCTCCAAGCCCCACAATGAGAGAGGTTTGTTCACATGATTCCTATCCCTGCAGCTCAGGCCGTAGCCGAAGGGGGACTTTTTCAAGTGTGTTTCACTGTTTCATTGCTACAGGCCTGGACATGAGTTGTGCTGTGGTATAAATAATGTTGTGCTGGGTACATATAGCAATTAAATATACAGGTCTAAGAATGAGGTGTGCGCGGTACATATAAAGTTGTGTTGGGCAAATATAGAGCGATTTTTGGCATATTCGGTAGACATGTACATTGTCATTCCAAGGTGATGTCAGTGAATGTCAATGAATGTACATGCAATAAATGTGGATGTGAAGAACATGCAGTGTATTCGCCACAGGAATTTTGCCGTCCGCAGCTCCCAGGACGTTTCGACTTGCGCTTGTTATCTCATCGGTACCCTACAGTGGGGGTGCCCGTGGGTGTCTGGTGGTCCAGCAAAAATGTCCGTTTGTGTGTGTGCGTGTTGTGCAATATCGCCACTTTGTCGTAGCCGAGCATGGTCAAACTTTGCACACGCCTAGATAGTCACAAACACAACGTTTTACTCTCCAAATTGACACATTTCTTCGAAATTATGGAATCCGGAGGCGGAAAATTGCCATTTTGGAAGAGACAAGTTTTTTAGCCCATTACTCAGTGTTGTTAAGGCTGTGCATGGGTTTGAATCAATATTTGCACGGAATTTGGGCATCCCGGTTTCGATAAGCTGGCTGCGTAAGTTGGCTTTTAGAGTACTTGAGCAACTGATGGAAGATATTCCATTATGACTCCAAATTCACTTGATTATTTTAATGAATGTATAATTTGTGAAAGAACTCTAGATATTGTCTTATAATTGTTTCAGAAAATCTTCAAGGCACCAAATAATTCGATAAAATACCGAAAAGTTTAATTTTCAAGAATGGTGAGCTAAACTGTACAGATTAGCAGCGCATCGGCAGGCTTAGTAAGACCGCACCTCATATACGTTCGAAAAAATTTGATGGCAGAAATTGGAGATTGAAGGTACAAGAATTATTCAATTAAGCTAATATTTGGCGCGAAGTTCACTAATTAGCTTCAGAACATATCTGTGAATTGATTTTCTGGTAGACGTCAGGATTGGCCTTAATTCCAGGAAAGAAGAACTGTTCGATTGCGCAATATTTTTTAACGTTCATATTCGGCAGAGAAATCATAACTTTCGTGGTATGATTTCGATAAAATACCGAAAAGTTTAATTTCTCAAGAATGGTGAGCTAAACTGTACAGAATTAGCAGCGCAGCTGCAGGCTTGAGTAAGACACGCACCACAGTTACGTTCGAAAATAATCGATGGGCTCAAAATTGGAGATAAAGGTACAAGAATTATTCAATTAAGCTAATATTTGGCGCGAAGTTCACTAATTAGCTTTAGAACATATCTGTGAATTGATTTTCTGGTAGACGTCAGGATTGGCCTTAATTCCAGGAAAGAATAACTGTTCGATTGCGCAATATTTTTTAACGTTCATATTCGGCAGAGTAATCATAACCTTCGTGGTATTCAAGTAAATATAGCATTTCAGTGGGTGATTCACCGTGTTCTCGAGTTCCCAAAAGGACCCCAGGACTTGGCTCACAGGGGTCAAATAAAGTTCCCGTTTATCGGTACCTGCGTTACTTTAGATTCATCCATGACCACCTTTGAAGATGTTGGTGATTACAAAACAATACCCGAATAATAAAAGATTTCCTAACAGGGCAGGAATTAACAAAATCACTGTTTACTGCATTCAGGCAAAAATTGCCCAAAGTTTGGAATTCAGGGAGAAACACATTTTTCGGCAAAATTCTGAAGCTTTTCTTCAAAATGACTGGCGAGTGGAATGACTGAATGGTCTATAATTGAATGGTGTGATAATGCAAAAATCCCAAAACACAGATTTCAAATTGACTTCGTGTTAATTTTATTATAATGTACGAAATCTGGGAGAGAAAAAACCGCATTATTTAATTTTAAATTACCAGTGTTATTTCAGTCCTTTTCCCGTGGATCGTTAGTGCGATTACAAAAGTAAAACGTCATGAAATATAGTTATACACAATACAAAAAATAGCACTAGGAATACGCAAAAAAAAAAAAAATCAATACATATGCAGAGAAAATGTGAGACTAAAATAGCAATAGAATTTTGCATTAAATTTTTAAAAAAAAAAACAGATAATGTCCAGGCAATAGAGGTGTCTTGAGACCTTTTTTAAAAGAGTACGGATGAGGCCTAGGCGAAAGTTGCATGGTAGCCGATTCCAAAGCGGGACTCCAGGGACAGAGAAACTACCATCTCGATAACCCGCCTGTGCATGTGATTCGCCCAGCAGAGTGTCGCATGACGATCTTAGTGTGTGAAATATGTTTGCATGGGCACGGAAACAATTGATCAAACCATTACAGCTAGTATAGCTATTTGAGAGATAAGTTTGATAACCTAGTGCGATCAGTGGATGCTATTTTGCTATTGTGATGTAATCAACTTGCAATTTGCGCCCATTAGTGAATAGTGATACTTTGATAATTCAGTTACTGGTAAGGACTCAAGGTCTGATTGATTTGGGTTTTTCGTTATATAATGATATTTGCAAAATATTTGGAGATTGGAATGACTGAATTTTCAGTGATGCCGCTGAATATAATGCAACACCAGGGATTGCCCTCTTTTTACGAGCGATGAAATCGCATGTATTGTAGTCGTTTACTGTTTAAGTGCTATGGTTAACATTTCTGTAGTCTTGACGCAGTCCGCTTTGGCGATTCCATCCCTGTATGTGGGGAATGTTTCTTCTCCGTACTCCACAAGTAATTCCTTTTACGTGATGAAATATTGCCATTTCACTCAAGATGTAAATACATTTGATCTAAGATTATTTTTGGTCGTTTTAAATTAGCTACTACACTGACAACAATGTGGGCAAAGCGACGTAGACTTCATATAATCTTCCAAGCTCTTTGCCCATATAAGTAAATCTAATG
Source organism: Sclerodactyla briareus (assembly GCA_026419785.1). Lineage (NCBI taxonomy): Eukaryota > Metazoa > Echinodermata > Holothuroidea > Dendrochirotida > Sclerodactylidae > Sclerodactyla > Sclerodactyla briareus. The sequence goes on from JAODTK010001021.1 coordinate 165,974, forward strand.
AGCCGGATCGGAGGCTATTAGCCTGTTTTTTAACTGCAACCACGTTCTGCACTATGATTTGATGTTTACGAGCGATGAAATCACTTGCTATTTACACTCGGCACCTGGGTTACATTGCAACCTGTCACTTTAGTTTTTGCCATTTTGTGTAGTTTTCAAGTTGCAAAGTGGCTTTTCCTAGAAAAATCTTGAAAAGTTATGCACTTCTTTCGAATTTAGTTAAATTAGTCACTTATTATGGTAGTTTTATATTTTCTTTGTTTTCAGTGGGGTTTTAGTACGAAATTTGAACTTTTACTAGGCATAATTTGGTATTAGTACAGTGACACAACGCTTTTCACAATCCACAGGCGCTCGTAGTCGATTAAACGGTAGTCAGTCTATCACACGTATAATACTATGCTTAGAACGTTACAAGCCCCTGTGCAGGTTAACCGAAACGAAGGCCGTCAGCTGCCGCTGCAATGCTTTGCCCTGCAACAATATTTGCGTGGATAGACAGCTAGCTATTCCAAGCTATTTACAATTTGTAGATGGTAACCGTCATTTATATTCTGCAGTTATACGAATGTTGCTTAATAGGTTACCAACTTGCAGATTAACCAGACACGCAGCGATTCTGGTGGTTTGTGAGTCAATAGAAGGCCTACTTAAAACAACAATGACTATCACTTACGTCGAATTTCCGTAGTGAGTGGTAACCCTTCCGAGCGCTGACGTTCGGCGTCCCTGGTTCGAGATGCCCCGCCGAAAGTGATTTTTTTTTTGTTAGCTTTTTTCAGGATTTTTTTAGACGTTCGTCTCCGTGGTCTAATTATTACCGTACCATTTTTTTAATCTATTAATGTAAGGAAATGTTTGTACATATACGCGCCTGTACGTGTCAGACCTATACAAGCGGTTTTGGAGTCTGCACACTACTGGCACTTTGACCTGAGGCACCCTCTCCAAATTCCTCGCTTGGTTCCAAGTCCCAAATTCTTTGTTCTTAATTCACAAATTTCATTCGCATTTTCTCAGAGCTTCAACAGAATTCAAAGTGTGGTGCTAGAGAACACATGGAACTTCTTTCTCACTTGAAATAGCGCTAAAGGCATACGTATCACACCATTCTATGACTTCAATGGTCTTAGGATTAAAGGTCACCCTCACCGCAAGTCGAAACTCTTCATGCACACGCATTTATCACGGACAAACCTCCCAAATCGACTATCCCCATATGTTCACTATTTCATTCATCGCGAGGATGAGTGCGTTCATTCTGGTTTTGTTTTCTTTCTGTTTTTGAAGGATGGTAGAGGATCAATAGGAACTTTGAAAATCGTTTTCAAAGGATGGCTTAGGGTTATCAGGATAGGATCAGTTTTCTGTATCCGGCCTCAGAGTTGTGAAATGTCCATAAATTGCTATTTGAGCATGCAGGACAGGCATTAATTAATCGGACACTTGTGAGGGCCAATAGAAACGGTAGTGGCCAATACCGATGCCATCCTACGAAACAAAACCCGGCCAGCGGGGGGGGGGGGGGTTTTCCGTTTCTCTACCGAGTTCGTGCATGACGGATATCAACTCCGATTCCTTTGTTGAGAGGCACTGCACTTAGGTAAAAATCTATTTTATATCATATCCCAGTTCCCTGCTCTGAGCGACCAGATATGCTTGCTGAAGTGCTGCGGCATTTATGTGTCCGTGTGTGGATGAACCTTGTGATTAGAGGAGTATCAGAGGGTTTGTTCAATCCAATCTAGTCGTTCACTTGCAAACTATAACTGAGCTTGAAACGGTGTTACGATTGAAGATATTTACGTTCTAGTAGCAAAAGAGTGTGAAAAGTGTATACTATGTCATTTCGTGTATAGATATATATAGATATATATTATATATATATTATATATCATATATATATATTATATATAATATAATAGATATTATATATATATATAATTTATATTATATATATCTATATATATTATATATATTATTATATATATATTATATATCTATATAATTAATTATATAAGACGCTGCTATATGACTTATCGTTTCCAAGAATTGTACGTGACTTGCCATTCCGAAGTAGGAAAAAAGTTCAGGCCACAGTAATGTAGCAAATTATATTAAATATAACAATCGTTGGAGGGTGTGTGATAGACATAAACGGCAATGTGTAACTTCGTTTGGTCAAATTAGTGCCCTATTATACAACTCTCATGATTTTATTGGCTTTCCGTTAACACGGAGCCGCGCCTTCAACTTTAACCCAGAAGGTTAAATAAACCTGTTCCGTCATGCCAATGAGAGCAGCTGAAGTGGCGTTAGCGGCTAACTTATACTCGCGTGTGACGTAGGCAATGGTGTTCTTGAATGATATAAAGTTTTAGGGTTTGGGTATGGGTTATCAGGCTAACACCTCAATAATGTTTCTGAGCCAGCCAAAGAGTTCCTCCCTTTGAAGAGAAATCGAGTTCATAGATTCGAAGTTGCGAGCACAAGTAAGAAGTTTCTGGATAATTATATGAGGCAGATCGACGTCTTTCAAAGGGGTTACTGTCGAACGAACTTCGTAAAATTATTGGGTATTCATACTATTTGAAACAAGTAGAAAACTGCGGATATCTAGGCTGCAAACGTGGACACCACCCTCCGCGCGAAACGCGGGAATTAATCCGACGTGGGGAATTCACGTACTATGGACAGTTTTCAATTGTTCGCTGCACGATCTTAGACTGTTACACTGAACGGGGAAGACGAAGGCCATGAGTAGTTAAGGCAACAATACCCTCTCAATACCTTCCCAAAATCGGAAGTGTTCGAAACAGACCATATTCATGAGTGACGCCTAACCGAAAACGCCATAAACAAAAAAAGGTATTATAAAGTGTTTAAACAACGACGGATAGAAAATACGTGATTAAAAAAAACGTATAATAGAGGGTTGATTTACAACGCGATGGCCATCACAAATGAACGTGAAACGGGGTGCTTATTAAGCCGTAATGACCGCGGCTTGTTTCATAGATATCGCAAAGCGCTATATCGACAAGCTATCGTAAGCAGTCAATCATCGCAACCGGGGGCGATGGCGATTGTATTTACGGTTTCCACAAGTCCATCGCGAAGAGGTGGGAAAATATGAAGATAGTACGGTGAACGAGGCTATCGCTCTAACGTATTGAGGCAGGTTTCATTTTGAAGAGTTCTGGTTTTTTGTATATAGTCAATAGCCCTCATAACGCCACCCATCGCGTGAACCTATGCATATAAGGGTTGTTCACACTAGTTTTGCGATAATATTGCGCAATGCAGTGAGAAACTTGCGCAATTCCGCATAGAGTATGGACGACCAAGGGTTATTGGGGGACGTTTGGCGTGAACGTGGGTTTTAGTAGAAAAATCAGTTTTTGATGAGAGCATTGGCCAGTGGCCTTATGCAGGTCAACTATCTGCCCTGATTAAGTCTTGCTCGAACCTATGTCCCATATCATAGGCCTACCAAAAAAACCCCCATGATTTTAGTTCGAATGGCCCTCCCTCATTACAATTATAAGCGTGGCCAGTTAGAGCATGGGAGGGGTCCGTGTTCCGATCGCGTCCACTATTATCATGTAACATGCAAAGACAGGAAATTTGCGTTGATAGTGAGTGGCCGGAGCAAGGGGGTGTCGTGGCCCTTTGAGGCGTAGAACTTTTTTTTTTTTTAGGTGGGGGGTTCCTCAATTTCCTCCCGGAGGGTCGATCCCCAGCCTGACGTCTTGACGGAACTTCATCCTAACCCGCATGTGAAGAAAGGCAGAAAAATCAACAGGAATGCAAGGTTATAAGCTGTGAGGGTGGGGGGGTGATGTCGATCTAACGCTGGTTAATGTCTTGTAATCAATGAGGAAGTTACAGGAAACACAGCGTCGGCATTAATTTTACATTCTTGTTCTGAGCAAAGTAACCAAGCTCCGCATCTTTAGCATCTTTAGCTCAATTGTTAATCCAGTCTTCTATTAGTGAGGCGTTGGATGCTGACTGTTGTTTGAGGCGGCACTGGGGACAGGCTCAGGCCTGGTCGCATACTCCGAGAAGGCTTGGTGCTTGGGAGTGGGTGGTGGATGCTGCTGATAGCCCTGCCAGCCTGCGCTCCTGGAGTGATTGTATTTGGGCGAAATGAATCGTGAGGATTTATGTATGCAATGAAGGGTCATGATTGTCCAGAAAACGGGTGAATCAGGGTGCCCTAGTTGCGCATGATGTTCTCCACGACGAGTAGAGCAAAGGCTGGACTGTGTTGCTTGCTTGAATGGGTTGATTACCACTTTTCACACCTCTACAAGTACTGGAGAAGTTCAACAGGCATCAGATTGCTCACAATTCTTGAATATTTAAAAAATTCTGCAACACGCATTCCACCACCCGGGGGCACAATGGGGAACGCAACTCTTCCACCACTGTCCCGTTATTTTGAGGCACCCGCAGCGTCCGAATAAAATTATCGTACACATTTTGTCGCATTAGTATAACGCTCCATCCGATAAAACTTATCATATCGGAATCGTATCGTATTGCACTAGTGTGAACAGCGCCCATGGTATGCGTCGGCACTCCGATGAAATTATCTTTACGACTTTTTCAACGATGTGAACCTCCTCCGTAAATATCGATTGGTATCGTATCGCACTAGTATGAAGATCGCTTTGTCGGAATAGGAATCCCAACGTATTTCTGAGTCTCGAAACTCGCTGCCTCCGTGAAGCCATCGCCCTGTTAGCAGAGGCGGCTGAGCCAGATTTGTTCATCCACGGTTGAAGAATCATGTTCCCCGGGTTCTGAGACACGGAGCGCGAAGCGTACCAAAAACCATCAAAGTTGGATCCACCATCTAAAAAAAGAATCAACCCATCGAGAACAGTAATCAACCCATCGACTGAAACAGATCAGGCCTTCAAAGAAAGAATCAATATAACATTAGCATGGCGTCAATCCTGGTGGAACGGGGACACGATCCCCCCCCCCACATTTCGATGGGTGGGGGACCATATCATAATGGTCCCCCCCCCCCCCCACTTTTTGGCGACGAGTGACATGAGATCGCATGAAAGTGCCTCTGGGTTTTGTGAAATCCCGTTTAGGCGCGGGAATTGAAGAATTTGGGCAATAGCAAGATTATGGGCCATTGATGTCCTAAAACGGCCCCAATTTTTCTCGAAATGCCCGAGTTTTAGTGCAAAATTGTTTTTCGCGTAGCTCCGCGCCGCATTTGCTTGGGTGGTGCAATTGGCGTTTCCACTCTTTCTTACGACAATGTTTTCAGCCCCAATGGCCTATTCACGTTTGCACACTCCTGAAATAATCCTTCATTGATTTCATTACATTGTAATCAATTAGGCGCGTCATTCCAGTCGTCCGTGCAACTGCAGAGCCTACGTTAGTGTGGTCCTGCATTTCATCTCATTGCTTGACGTATGTAAACTCTCAAAAGTTTAGCCTTTTATTCCACCAAATTACGTACCGTCCGTGTTCCTTCTCTTTGAAATTAAACCAATTCATCAGGCGCTGGGTTCGAACCGAGGGCGTAGGAATCGTGGTGCTCCCCCCAGTGATAAATGTGTGGGCGGGGGTATCCTCCCCCCCCCCCCGTCCACTCCTCGAGTGTGCCACCCCTTATTTTTTTTTAATGTGCATCAAATTTCGGCAATAATGTCCTTTTTTTCGTCAATAACACACACATATTTACAACGCCCGCTGTGATTGGCTGTCGGTATGTAGAGCAATCCATTAGTGTCTATTTGTGTGGATTAGGGAATAGGGTATGAATTCGGTTCACGTACAACCAATGCGGCAAAAGCTGTGTAAAAAAATCTGCAAATTGACCCTCAAGCATTTTTTTTTTCACACAATATGCAGTGCACATTTAATAATTCCTGCATGGACTGAAATATACAAATCGCGTGCTGGTTTAGTCAGCTGAAGGCGTGGACATACAAGCGGAACTCCCTGCCTCCCATCCTACATTCCAATTCGGACAAAAGAGTTTTATGGTCAAAAATGAAGACAAGCCGAAATGGACTCAAAAGATTGAGAAGAGAAACCCTCAAAGGACCGATAAACCGACAATGCGAAAATTTTTTTTCAGGCGCCGGTTATAATTAGAAAACAATAGAGTAACAAAAGTGGCAGAGGTTTTAGCGCGCATCGCACGCAATATCCTTATGTGTAGTTGACGTAAGGGCTCCCGGTTCCGTCACTCTCGCACATCAATGAAATTCGAGAACTTTATTATTTTCGGGCGATCTTTTTTAAATATTTACTTCGGAAGGAACGGGAACCTGCAAAAATCTATGACCTGGGCATCTGTATGGACTGACTGGAGGATCTCGACGGTCCCTGAAAAGTGAGATTTCGACGAGCTTACAACGATGGGCACCGCACTGCCCATGTGCTCAAGCCATTTGGCAGAAAAAACCCCACAAGATTCATAGCAACAAATTGCATCTAAGGACATTTCAAATTTGAAATTATTTTACGCACCGGGAGGGGGGCTGGCAGACCTGTACTTACACATTTTTTTCTGAGATGAGAGATTCGGGGCAAGAATGACATGTATTCGTGAAAACATTTAGGCAGCGAAAAGGCAAAAGTAACAAACAAACATGGCCGAATCTTCGGATCTACTTGCGAATGGCCAAAATATTTATGAAAAATACCCGTAAAACATGCACAAATTTTCCACGCGGTACCAGTTCTTCCGGGACCCACCTAAAAAATTCGGGCACATTTTGTCGCCCTATATAGCATGGTCCCGTATGCCTAAGGTGGCGGTCCGCTGTTAGGTAGAATTACAAACACACCAACTCCCAAAGACGAGCCTACTTACTCAGTACCATTACCTCAACTCCCAAAAGAAGAGCCCCACCTTACTCATTACAATCAAGAGATTCTGAGTATCAGTCGCTCGAAGGACGTGACATACAAAATTATTTCTGGAGCAAAGTGAGTGTTTATAGGAGTGTCATATTGCATCAGACTGCATCTATAAGGACACCTGAAATGCAAACATCTTCTAAATTGGGATGAGGGGGAATTCGCCGGTCCTCTGAAAAGTTAGATTTAAACTTACTACTAAATCCTACTGCCCTCTATTCGATTTGGCAGAGAGAGGCGCAATATTCAGACGAGCAGCAAGTCGCATCTATATAAACATTATTTTGGATGAAATGAGTGTTTGGAGTGCTCTTTGCACAAAATTGCATCTATGGCCAGTGGAAAATATTGGCCAAGCGGGGAGGAGGGAACACCCCCCCCTTTAGGCCCCTCCCCAGATCCGTATCAAACTTCATCCCCATCCCCATGGATTCCAGACTGTACATTTTCGCTCTAACTGGTACACCCTATATATCGTATTCTGTAAACTTTAACCCCCCCCAAACATTGGAGCATAGTATTCCAGAAGGGTAAATATTTGTTATGAGATGGGTCAAGGTTCCGCCCAAATATAGCAGACAGTACAAATAAGGTGGCTAGGAATTGAGTCAGTGCCATAATCAAGTTAAAATCTACTCGCGAAAAATCGAGTACCGGTAGAGAAAAGTGAATATAATTCGGCGAAAAAATGGAGAAGTACAAGCAGGAATGACTTCAGGCAAACTTTTCTAAGATTTGGGGTAATTTATTTGGAATAGTATGACAAGCCCACCATTCCAATACCCAGAGCCTCGACAAATACATGACCGCGCCACTGCATAAGCTCCGCAAAATAGGTCGAGAAAGACCCTATACATTATTCATCCACACCCCCCCCCGCATCCCAGCGCCGCCCACTGAAAAAGAATCTTAGTGTTACGCCAATGGATTCAACTTCGTGGGCCGAAAGTATCGTTTCCTGCAATCTGAGTGACCCATTTCATTCAAAATTCCCTCAATGAATATGTTTCCAAGGTACCCATCTTGTGAACTGCAGTGGGTTCTGGTATTAGTTGGTTGTTAGTGACATTGCTGACATTTTCTGTCATCCAACGCTACAGAGGGTCGTGGATGTCTGACGACTCTCAACATATTCCTGTCCACTAAATGCACATTTAGATTTTGCATTAGGCCCACTGTAATGTGCCATTTCCGGCGATCTGGGAGGTATAACAAGCAAAAAATTCCTTGCTACGATAACGCGCCAACCATGGCTGGCGCTCCGCTTAGATAGTGTAGGAGCGCAGTCGTTCGTTTTCGTCCCCTCCGCACGTTTCGGAATGGATTGAGCCCATGACCATTATATATATATATAGTATATATATATATTATATTATAATATATATATATATATATAGATATATATATAGATATATATAGATATATATATATATATATATATATATATCTATATATAATAAGAATACAAAGAAAATCAGGGAAACACAACTTGTACACTGCTCCAATATATTCAAAACGTTTCGGCTTTCGAACTACGTGCAGTGGACGGTAATACAGTTAATGAAACCTATACAGATAGAACACACCTAAAGGCCAGATACAGGGCTACGAGGCATAAATGACCCGTTTATCGGGGTAAGTCGTTTCTTTTATTAAGACCGTTAGGGTGCATGTAAGTAATGAGCTGTCCAGTAGATTTCAGGGTGAGGGTTTCTTATTGATTTCCGCGTTGTCCATGATGTGTTCTATAGCAAGGAACGAAAAATCGGACAATTAATGGCAGTTTTGGTTGAAATGTGTTGCCACCTGTTGTCACAGTTTTTTATTAGTTAGGGCATGTGTGACTTGTGATTGCGAAATTGCACTTTGAACTCCGTGGAGGTAGATCCGACATACTGGACATTGCATTTACTACAAGCGATAAGATATATTACATTATTGGTAGTGAAGTGATCAATGTTTAATACGATAAGAGCGGTCTGTGGGCACGGGAAGTGGAGGAGAAAGTACGAGAATTATGGGAATAGTTCTGACATAGGTCACATTTCCTTTGACAAGTGACGTAACCCACATTAGTATTTGTGGCAGGAGGGGATGGATTGCACTTTAATTTAGAGGGCCCGAGTAGTTCTTTCAGATTCTTGGAGCGTCTATAAGCAGGTATAATCGAACCTGCGGGAAAGATTTCTTTCAAGGTTGGATGCTATCCCTTATGGGGTGGCCTTAAAAACCTGACATATGGGTAGAAACTGGCTATTGACCCCAGCGCCTTCATTTATAGAGCTAATTCGACAACATCAGGAAGGCGCTACTAAGAGCATGTCTTCCATGCTAGCTTGCCTGAACAAAACAGAAGGAAAGGACAACAAAATAACCTATCGCCGAGTGTGATCCGATGCCATGTGAGGACATTTCGATTCTCTTATTGACGTCTACAACGCCCTAACCATTCAACACAGGGATGCGTTTCAAATCCTGATGGTCTGATTCCATTCTTGATGATTTTGTTACACTCCGCGCACCATGGGACTGCGCGGAGTGTATAACACTTAAAGGAGCATGGCAATACAATGAAAATCCTGTTAAGTGGAGGTCATGAAGTATCAAATAAACTACTGATTCGTGTTTGATAGGCTGATGCCGCTTTTCAATGGGTCCGATTCTTCTTGAAGGCTTGATTCTGTTTCGATGGGTTGATTCTTTTTTCGATGTATTCCAACTTTGATGATTTTTTTACGTTTCGCACTTCGTACGAGATACCAGTTGGCTTCATGGCTCAATTGGAAGGGCGCTTGCACGTGAAGCGGAGGTCCGCGGTTCGAATGCGGGGGAAGCCATGAGCTTTTCTTCACTTCACACCTTGCTGTCTATATACCACCGCCATTGCCACTACAGGGTTGTCAATTACGCTTCTGAAGTTATATATAATCGTTTCGTTCCAGAATTGTTGAGCGATGAAACTTAATTTCGCTTTCTTCGTTTCTGGGGTGTAACGCGTCTGCAAGATCTTGACTGTGGATAATGGTGGGCGATGGGGGAACTTGGGCGAATTCTTGGGACTACTGTTCACCACGATCCTATGCTGTTGGATATCGTATGAAGGTAGAACAAGGTTTTTTTTCGTGAATCTATATGTGTAGGCAAGTCTGAAAATACCGTGACAGAGATATCGATGTTCACATTGTTGAGTATTTACGTGACTACACTAACGGTATATGCTTCAGTTGAAATACTTGAGTGATAAAAGTTGTTAATAGTTCTTATGCAATTAGAAATTATTTCACTATACTCGTAAATGACTTTGTTCCAACTGCTAATTTCCTTCCCCTCATTCTGAAAGCATCTAGTAATAGCCTAATTCTTGAAGAGAGGGTTCACGAAGATGAACGTCAGAAGCATGCGTTACTAAAGTGTAATGACATTTTTGTAATACTGGATCTATGAAAAGGGTCTTCGTTTTCGTTTTTCATATTTTATATCTTCGTTATTTCAAAATAACACTTCAATACCGTTGAAACTCTATCCATAGATCTAGAGTCCGCGAGGACGCGATAGATGACCGGCTCTCAATCGCATTATATTGCTTTGCAGCAATGGGCAGAAGTCACCTCTACAACATGGACCTCGGGATACATCGTCCACCATGCAGTGTCAACCTGGACAGAACTGGTTCGGTTCACCCGCCAGGTGGAACAACCTCTTGGAAGTCAACTAGTTTTTGCATATTGCCTATTTCGTTGATGAATGCGTCAGATGTCGACAATCAGCAGTCAGTGAAAAATCCTGTGGTGGGACGTGCGGTTTGTCGCAGTATTTTCTCCGTCCAAAAGTCTACACATTGAGATGCCATGTTCTGCTTGTCACGCCCATAGGTAATGCTGGATACCGTATGAATTGGTAAATCGCTGTGTTACACAGAAGAACGTTTGGCCTTTGAGATGCCATTCATAGAATCCATTGCAACAATGTCGCATTGGCACACGTGTCTATTTAGTCTATTGGTTTCTTATGAACGTCCCATGAACGTTGTCATTATGAGACTTCACCTGCTAATTGAAGGCAAGTTAGTAAATTCCCAAACTGTTCAGCCGCAGCCGTCGTTAATTCTACATTCCCGCATTCGATCCTATGCAATCCTAGCCTCAGTGTATGAACGATGTTCTAGTTGTATACAAACAGTAAAAGTACTCACACCCACAAACTGTAAGCTAGTAAATGTTGTTCCTATATATGGCAATATTGCATATTTAGGGTTTTTTTTTTTTTCCCCTCTAGGTCTCAGTTATAATGTTAGCTAACTTGTTTGTTCAGCTGAAATATTCACTGCGAGGTTCCGAAACCGAGGACATGTTCAGCATGCGACCTAATTTTAACATTTTCCTTTCAATAATACAGGGTAGAGGTGAAGATGGTTAGAGGTGAAGTGAGAGAATTACTGCACGGCACCACACGCCTATTGTGAGATTCACATGCTCGGGCGGGGGGTCTATTGGCGGAAGCGGAAAAAGAAGGGGTGTGTGTTTCGGTCCTAGCAGTTCTCGCTGTGATGGCGATGGAGGTATCTGCGGAATAAAGACCAGAATCCATCCGAAGCAGAGTGTTGGAGAGATAACACCGATTCAGTTGATGTTAAAAATTTCCTTTTGCCGTTGGTTGATCTGGAAGAAAACATCGGAGAAGTTGGCCTCGTATGTAGGATTGCTATTTTATTGAAATCTATGCGTCGGGGTTCCTTTTCGTTAAATTAATGTGGTGGCTCAGTTTGTTTGAGGGTCCACTTCGCAGGTGATGTTAAATATCAGTTTCGAAACCAGTTCGTGTTGGTTGATAGCTTAAGTTTACTCCGATCAGTGGGCAGCTATTTTTAGGCGCTTAGAAAAATGAAGATGATTATATGTATAAACAAGTATAAAAAAAACACTCTTCAACAACACTTCGCCTATAATAATATAAAATATCAATATCGAGATTGTTGAATGACGCTGATGACCACGCGTAGCAACCAAACAATTACTATCGTGATTCACTCAGACTGTCACCATTCTCTAACTAATTAGTCACCCTATCTCTCCCTCTCTCTCTAAATAATGAACTTGCGATTCGCTGAATAAACCGACGGCTGTGGCCTAAGCGCATTGAGTACTGTGCTGTTTGGAGTTAATCAACTACGTACCACCGGTTAAACAAATTTCTCTCTTCTTCCGATTAATAATACCCTCATTGAATTCGTTGATGAAGCAGGGGGCCGCGGCGTGAAAGCAGGTAGCATATGTGATATTTTGTAGTTATACTCAAAATACCAAATCTTCAGAAATCCTTCAGCCTAACCCTGAAAAAGATCTTGGAAAGCAGCCATGGCAGCCAGAACATACATTACTGTGGACAGGGTGACACTCCCCTTTTGTCAAAGTTCAGTGTTATAATAATGAAATTTTTTCAAATAAAAATCTCAATCCTTGTAATCACTCGTCTCGTGGTTTAATGTTACACCTCATCGATGACAGTAGGCAGGAATCATTCTCTGGTATACGAAGGGGAATCAGCTTATCATATCAAATTGTTTACAAAAAGGCCTTTGTCTATTGACTTCAATGACGTAGCAAGAAGGTTTGTGTGGACGATTAGACTTCATTCACCCATAAACTTCGTGAGAGGTTGTGATGATGTTGTTTCTATCTATATACAGAACGATCATAATGATGTGCAAACTTACATCAAAAAAGGGGACCAGCTATTCGCACGACCAATGGTTCTTGCTCCATTGCTCCGAGACGATAAATACGAGTGAGACACGTACGCGTTATTTATAAGGCTGCTGGAGAGTGGAATAGGAATATGATTAATTCACAAAACATTGTGGGAAAACTGAAGGTTCTTATTCGATCTTTGCGAATGGAAAATTTTGGATGATGATGGGACTGGAGATATGTATTTACAGAAACATAATTGCTACCTTAGAAGCATTATCAAGCGTTTCGCTTTCCCCTGAGAACCAAAACAAGGCCTAAAAATGCAGGCAGCCCGCATAATCTTATGATTACGCATTGCTATGCCTTCTAGAGCGAAATGGACAGAACAGGATGAGAGAAACACAACATGCTTTTATAACATGAAAAGTCTAAATCACGCCGAAAAAACAAGTTTTTGACGAATGACAATGACGGGGAAATTACTGAACCTTCCGAAATTCTCTAATAATTACGCAATAAATGAGTAACGTCGGTACACTTCGACCAATTCACAGATCAGATAAATCTTTCTGTGGGGTTTTGTGGAGGATCGCTAAATCCTGAGGCTCTGAGCTTCCAGTAGAATTTACCGGAGACCATATCCCTGCTGAATGTGGATTGTAAGTTCCCAGAAGCGTGACATCGCTAACAGTTAAAAATGTTCATAGGCTAATAAGGTTATTTCAAATATACATAAATAATCTTGGTCAAACTGGTTTCTTAACGATCGAGTAGAATTACTGCTATAATACAGAGAAAGGGAATACTTTCTCTTTTGTTGATTTTGAGAATTGTTTCTAAACTGGGATTTTTTTATTTTTTGTATCGATGATTTTGGAAATAGGGTTGGACGCCTGTTCACTTGGGCCCTGAGCCATGGCAACCCTCGTCCGGTTATGCTTTGTCAACGAGGAAAATCCATCGAGGCTGTCCAATAATTAGGCCTTATTTTCATTCTATGTGCGGAACAATCGCTATCATGCTTTTGCTCTGACAATATATTTGAGGCTTTAAATATTGGTAATATGATCATTAATTATAGAAAATTGCCAAATGATACATCTATTTTTATTACGAGAATAACGACACCTTGCAACGTGTTTCACAATTTTTCAAAGAAGGGAATTTGAATATTGAACATTTCCCACAATTCAAGGGACAATGGATGGGATTATACGAAATGGGTACAGGTTTAATGATGACCTGTCCCGCATATCATGGACCTCATATCGGGTTCTCCGATAAAGGATTAGCTAAAACCGGCGACGATCTGCAATTATTGTAGAAAGTCATGCTTTATCACAGTTTATTTTCGTATTCAACCGTATTGCCCAATTCACCAGAGTCCCCTTTGGATTAGAGTTCATTCATACTCTTCAACTTCGAATGTGTGTAGGATTGATCACACTTAGAAGGATATACTGATATAATGGTAAGAAGGTGTTCAGATATAATACATGGTGCTGATTGATGTGAGCATTAAAATAAGAGTGAGTAAAGATATGCGATTAACATTCATATACTCTTCGATCACTTCCTTTTCTTCTACTTTCTCCCTATACTTTGGTGCAAGCGATGTGTCACCAAAGGTTCATAACACTGCCATGTCTGGAGTAGTCTCACCATCGTCGCCACCCCGACAAGTAACTTTCGTTGATCAGATCTCCAGCTGGAATACAGTTTTGTCCGGATATCAGGTAATCTGCAATATAAATCTGTTTTAATAACTTCCATGTTTTATAAGTACGGAGAACTTTTTTCACAGCATCGGTGTCCATTATCCATTATTCTATAATACTTCCTTGAGGAAGGCATTTGGGCAATTTTTCTTCTGTGAAGCTTACAGGTTATGGGAAACGATCACTGTAAAACCAAAAGTGCTGTAGAATTGTAGCAAAGTTGTCAGTAATCTACTTTAATGATCTTCATTGTGAACTGTTTTTCCAGAAATACTGGCAACTATGCTGCAATTCTACAGTTAATTGTTTACAGTGATCACTCACGCATGGAGACCGTCGAGCCGTGATATGCAGTTATGCTGTATATCATAAGCAACTAACACAAGCAGCTCAGCAGCTCAGTTTGATACCGTCAAGTAGGGCAGTTACGTACCGTATAAAGCTAGTCATGAATCACACAGGTGAAAGACATGTTCCCGGGTTTCGAGACCACCATTGGCGTCATAGTTAGGCGCCCGCGCTGCTTTGTACGAAAAGCAAGTGGTCCGCGGTTCGAGATTTCCTACTGTTCTTTTCTGTCTGCACTCTGCGTCTATATTCATCAACACCAATTGCCACTATAAAGTTATAGTTTTTACCTCTGTTTCTAACGCATTGCTTTGTCAAACAACAAGAGAGAGCAAGACATGGGAGAAGAAAAGTTTCGACCTGTAGTTCTCACTCCTCAATTGTTTGGCCTTCCGACGTCACGATGGTTCCTTCGACGCGCGATACCGTGGCGTCCCTACGGAGGGGGTCTCGGTTCGGCCCTATGCCCCTGTGATCATCTTAGTTAGTTTAGTGATAGGGTCAGGAAAGACAAACTCCTCATAAACGACCCTCGGAGCGACCAACATCCCAGGGAGAAATGACAAAACTCTAAATAAATCGCCCGTTTGCCTGAAAAATAAATCAAGACTTTCTTGAATGCATTCACACGCTTAGAGAAAACAACATTTTCTCTCCGCGAGAATATTCAGATGTCCATCTGCAGCCTTGCCCACGAGCTTGAAACAGTGGCCTCTATTTGCAGAAACAATGAAAATTCAAGAAGTAGTGAAGGAAGGCCATCGAGTCCATGGACAATTTGAAACCTGGATCAAGTCACCGCGAATTCCTCATCTCCATGGTAGTTATAGACCGAGACGCCTTAATCTTTCGTCGTAAGATGAATTTTTCAGACAGTGAATCATTACTTAATAGTCAATATTGCCCTACACTTAAAACGTTTCCAATATCCTGCTTGTCTTTTGCAAAGTTGGGATTCCACACTTGTACATAATATTCCAGGTGCGGTCTTACCGGTTGCTTAAACAGCCTGACCAAAATATCTTATCATGGAAACTGAAGTGACGTCTAATCAAGCAAGATCCAATTTACCTCTTCTAGCAGCTTTCGCACACTGCTTGGAAGGTTCAAGAAAATCAACAAACCCAATATCTTTCTGAACATCACCCATCCTGAATATTTTGGCCATTTAACTTGAAGAATGCGTTTCGGATTGTGAAAACCACAGCATACCCCCTTTTTTTGCCACTTTCGACATGAAAAACATTTGCCATTGCGGAGACCATTGTTGGAAATTATAATCCAGAGCCCTTTGAAAAAAATGCAGCATCTCATTCGAAGACCCCCGATACAACTGGTATCGTCCCTGACGACTTCTTAACCGCTGCATGAACAAACCTTCGAGATTCGTCAATATACGCCAGAGCGAGTAACGTGGCCCGAGACTGATTCGCGCTGGGGAACCACCACTAGTGACCTTTTGCCAAGGAGGACGACCGCCATTGATGACACTCCGTTTTCCCTATTTGAAGCCACTCACGAATCCACTTAAGGACATTCCCCTCAATGCCAAGCTGTCCAACTTGAGACGCTCATGAGGAACTTGTCAAAAGCTTTCTGAAAATTCAGGAAAATATCAACGCATTGCCCGGTTGTCAACTGCACTAGCGACATCTTCCATAAATTCCAAGTTAAGTCAAACACACGAACGCTTCCTCCTAAACCCATGCTGAGATCCCTAATTCAGACTATGCTCATTGAAAAATCAACCATATGATCCCGGATGATTGATTCCATTACCTGGCAGCACACTAGTAAGATCAATAATCTTTACACAGAAAACACATTTGACCGCATGGTCAGTAGACCTTTTTAAACAGCTGTTGTTTATCAACTACTTGGCTACAGCATGTGTTAAGGTCCATAAGTTTCATTTACCGCCATAGGAGGGGTGATGCCATAACAGGAGCATTTCCTTTGGGTCTCGGACCTGAACTCCCACCCCCTCCTAAGAACCATCTCTCGGAG
The DNA here is from genome assembly GCA_026419785.1 of Sclerodactyla briareus. Lineage (NCBI taxonomy): Eukaryota > Metazoa > Echinodermata > Holothuroidea > Dendrochirotida > Sclerodactylidae > Sclerodactyla > Sclerodactyla briareus. The sequence continues at coordinate 182,643 of JAODTK010001021.1, forward strand.
GCCGCAGGACGGAAACATACGGACTCGTCGAGGCCTTTTCTTAATTGCTTTCCGAATTAAATGAAAATTCGGAACAAGTTGGACCGCCTATCAACTGATAACTCAATCAAAGAAATACTCATATCAATAATGAAATGACGCCATCCAATATTACATGGTTGATTGCTGGTTAAAATGCACTAAATCGCAAAAATACAAAGTCAAAGTGACGGACCCTCCCTCGTTAGCTGCAGCTCTCAACCGTAAAACCGAAGCGATATGGTATATTACCTGTAGATAGGCCTTACCATATTGCCTAGGCATCAAGTGAAAACTCCATAACCCTGTTTCGAGTGTTTGCTACAGACACCTAATCATTGCTATCGATATAGCTATAATGATATAGCTGTATAGGTCAAATTGCGGTAACACATTCGAGCATGCACATGCTCATTTTTCAAATGTTCTTCATTTCACAACTGCACGGTCCCTCATATAAGATTTGTTGTTTCGGTATTTCATTGTCCCTTGCTGATCGTTGTCGCATTCAGTCAAGGGTCCCAACAATCGCATTGGCAGGCCGGACAGAGTAATGGATTGCATTTACTATTTCATGTTTACGGTAAATATTACTTGTATTTTTTTGTAGATGGTGAGGAAGCCGTCTTGCATGTCTCGTCTTTCAAGTGTATATTTTAAACAAAAGACCTCACTTCTCTTCTCAGCTTTCCTCCCTGGACTATTCCTATTTTTTGGCCTCTTTATGTTCCTAAGCAGCTGGAGGGAGATATTCATTTGATTTTAAGTCGAGTTCAGTCCAATACTCCAAACACCACAAACAAATAAATACCTCTCGAAAACAACCGCTCATCTCTCTCAAGGTGACAAATTTCATTGAGTAGTCAGGACTGATTCTTGAAGGTATTTACACTCACAGACAAAACAGAATCATTCCCGATGCTATTCCACGCCTTGATCAATCTCTGTGAAAGTTTTCGAATGTCCTAACAATTCGGACTCATGTCAAATCACGCTCAACCGCTCAAATTTCGGCATATAAGGCCGTACTGTGGTCAGACGGTCCTCAGTAGTAAAGTAGAAATAGAACTTTCTGGTATATAATTGATCAAAGAGGAGACGTCTGTATTTATATTCCACGAACACTAACGGGCCTTGTATATTCCTTTCTCCTTTCAGACTATGTGATACTAAATTACCTGACTTACTTTATCAACGATCATCTGTATATTGAAGGAACTAACGGGCATCCTTCAAATGTTCAGGAATTTCAATTTTTCGCTTTCGATTCGACACTCTAATTCGTCATTTACCCATAGATGCCATGGCGTCATCCTGAGGGGCTGACGACCCTGGACTCACGAAGAGTAACGCGTATTTTCCTCAGATCTCATCTCCGTCCCACTTCTTTTCAGAGAACTGAGCAGCGCTAACTTTAGGATCATGCCGTTTGTCCATCATCTTCGACAATCATCGGTAATATTCAAGACATTGCAACACTAGGTTCAACTACACATTATTAGCTGGACTATATGTTGTGAACGAAAGGTAATATATTTGTCCTGTCTATTTTGGTCGGAAAAGGAATATTGTTTATTCGAGTACCGCGACTTAACCGGCTAGCCCGGGGGCCAATTTGAGTCCCCCCCCCGGGGTTAAGGCGATTATTATAGGTATCTTCATTTCGCTTTTACTGCTTGTTAGGTTAGGTGAACATAATGCAGCCCACGAACTGACACCTCTAGACCTGTCGCTCGGAAATAGGTTAATGCACAGTCTCTGTTACCTCATTGTGGGGGGGGGGGGGGGGGAAGGGGGTCTGTTCAGTCGACATGAAGACTGGACAGATAATGGTTGCAAAGAGTATATCTTGACACAGGAAGAAAAAGACAAACAGACATAGTTCACACTGAAAATATCAGCAGGACTTTTTCATCCCGTTTTTCTCAGATATCGCTGTACCACTTGCGGAAGACATATTTGTGGCCAATAGCCACATCAGAGGTCAGAACTGTGTCCAATTCGGGATGGGCGTTGGAGAAAAAGGGAGGGAACACTTCAATACGAGAGAGAAATATATATATATATTACAGTAACAATTGGTAACGCTATTAGACGAGAAATAAAGGAACATAGAGGAACACGCAGGGCCCTCCATTGGCTGAAAATGTCTGTTCTGCATCAATTGAACTTTCTGGTAGGAAGTAGAAATTCGCGAACATTGGCTCTTGCCTGTTGCTGTCGAAATATTTCGCCAGTTTCCCACCGGTGAAATCCACAATTTGGGATCAGATTGCTAGGCAAGATAGGTTCTTCGGACAATAGTTAATGGTTGATATCAGTGAGTTGTATCATAATCATTCCATAGCCAGGAGAGATTACACTTTCCTCCCCCCCCCCCCCCCGCAAAATCTTTGTAGTTGCTGAACGACACATTGCTCTGATGCAACGTTGGTACTGAAATAATATCCATATGAAGCTCGCGATCCCCTCCTCCTAGAAGATAATAAACACACGATACATTGGTGGATGTTCCCACACGAAGTTTAGATTCAGAAAAGTGCGAGTAAGTTACTTCACATTTTTCTGGTCATCAGTAACTACCTACTGTTCGAACCTTTGACTTTGGTCGTTTCGTGATGAATGGCATCGTCTCTTTAAGACGGACAAAGTCAATTACGGTACTCCTGTGTGAAGGCTGTTGTAACTCAAGTACTGTCTAAAACGATATGACACCAATCACCTTAAACAATAATCAATTTGACAGACACTCCTTGACCTGTGCTACTGGCACTTAACTAAAAATAGATTAGCAGAAACCATTCAATGACTGGTCGTGTGCCAGGAATTGGCCTGTTGGCCGGCTTCCTCTCAGAAAGTCGACTTGACCCTGGCCAAGATTAGGAGATGCCACTGGGAAGTCTGCTGGATCTATCTGGGAAGTACAGTAATGACACCGTTCCGTTGTGGAACTTGACCATGATAACTCGACGGAAACCAGCTCAAGAGGGGGACGGGAGGGCATTGGTGGAATGGAGTTACATGCTGAAGGGGAAGAGACGCAACCCATTGAACAGTTGTATCTCAAGCCTGACAATCTTGTAATACCCCTGGATAAGATTGTGAGCACTATATAACGTTCCCAAAAACGGTTCAACACTCTCAGAACCCCCTAGCTAGCCTTCAACCCTCCATGCCCCGACTGCAAAACAAACTTCCAATACCCATTGTAGCCATGTGTAAAACATTTTCTAGTTATCCAGTGTAGACGGGAATCATTGGGCCCTTGAGCTCTTTGTGTTGGTTTAAGTCACACCTCACCACAGATCCCAAGTCGTAGTTGTTAAGAACTTATATCTAACGTCACAACCAGTAGGAGGAGTTCCCCTAGGATCTGTATGGGCCCTCTATCGTTCACAATGTACGCCTCACCTGTGGAGGACATCAATCATGCTCGTCTAACATTGAAATACTGACTGTCAGCTCGCGGCCATTTCATTTACCCCCGGGAATGTCTTCACGTCATCATAACAACTGTATATATACCCAATCGTAGAGTAGCTAAACCGGCAGCCCAAGAACGGTGTGACGTTATACATGAATATGAAACTGAATCCCCAGATGCGTTCATGATCATTAATGGCGATTTCAATCACTGCCGCCTGAGAAAGAGTAACATTTATTATTCCAACACGTCACTGTCTACTTCGAGGTATGCTACCCTGGACACATGCTTTACTCCAACCTGTAAAGACGCGTATTCTTCCACACCATTACCACCTCTTGGAGTTGCTGACCATAGTGCCTGTACCTAATACCCAGTACCGCCTTGTGCATAGACCGACAGAAACCAGCGAACCCATGGCAATCAACAATGGTACGAAATAGCCTGGAGGCATCCAAGAGCTGAACTGGATTGCACTGATTGGAACGTGTTTGTCGACGGCCGCCGACGGCCTGAATTAACTGACACCAACCGTGAGTGACTCATTCAATTTGCAT